>CANXYC010804454.1:0-35813 GCA_948193065.1 Aleurites moluccanus
TCTTTTTTTTTAAAAAAACAAACAAATTTTTTTTTTTTTTTTTTTTTTTTTTTTTTTTTTTTTTTTTTCAGTTTTCCTTATCCATTTGATTGAACATACGACTACTTTAAAGTTCTACTGTCTTGTGATATTTGTTAAACAATATGCTTGCTCTATCATTCATGTTTATTGTTCTCTAGCTGTAAATTTGTTAAATGTATTTATTTTGTTGTTATAAATTATAATCTTAATAAACTCTGGTGAATCTAAATTTTATAAACATCTGTTCTATCAAGTAACCTTTTTAGCCACTCCTGGTGTTCGATGGATTTTGCTGCTGCTAAACTAGCCCATGTAATTTGCAAGGGTAATTTTGTCAAATTGAGGATCACTTGAGATTCTCTATGATCTGGATGACAAAATCTTAAAATTTCTCATGTTCTTTTCTCATTGATTTCCTTTTTGGCGTGGCAAAAATTGATTTGTAGATTAATTATGAATTCACCCTTCTTCTTTTTTTAAATTTTTGCATAGTTTCTACTTTTCTTGAACATGTACTTTTAGTTTCTAGAAATGTACTTGTGTTTGTGCTGCTTGTTGTCAGTAATATATTTTGAGATAAACTGAACATTATTAGAGTCCATAAATTTGGGTCATGTTGATCTTTCTTGTGTTGCATCTATGGAAAAAATTAAGTTCATATTTCTTGAACAGGAAAAGAAACTTCTTTTGGAAAGAAATGGGCCTCATGTTGCTAGGATCTCTGTATTTGAGGTAAGCAATTAACTAAACTTGATTTTAGGAAACTCATTTAGACATATTAACTTGGATTAAGGAATTTATTTCCAATGATTTTGCGGTCTCTCTCTTTCTAAAACCACAAAAAAGTCAAATAGGGATATCCATTCAATGATATAACTACCTCCATCAGTATATCTCTCTTTCTCTGAGTTTTAATTGCTAAGCATAATTAATCTTTGTTTAAACTTTTCTTATTGGTTTCTATATCACATCTACAACGGGACTTACGGGAGTGTGATGATCATATAATTTCTTATATACTGCTTACTTCATCAAAATTCATCCATGGTGCAGACTAATAGAATATCAAAGAACAACATCATAGGCTATTGTGAAGTTGATCTACTTGAATTTTTAACACAGGTGAGCTACTTGATCATTCATTGATTTCTCAATATTGTAATATGTAATTCATTATGTTACTTCTAATGATTGTTGCCCAATAAAAAATATGCCCAAGATAACTCATACAGCTCCATCATGTACAAAATCACATTCTTTTGCCTGTCATTTGACTTGCATACAAATTATTTGATTACAGTACATTGCATTAGTATTCTTGGCTGTTCTTTTTAACTTTTCTTCATTAGTTGTACCTTTTCCATTGGTATCGCTCATGTCATCAAATTTGGACAATATTAGTATTAACTTACTGATAAGTGGACCTGCTCTGGATTTGGGGCATGGCTTTTAGCAAAATGTTTGTTTCTTGTTTTGCTTATTTTCCATTTAATTTTTTTTTTATTTTGTTTTTTTTGTTGCAGGATTCAGACTCTGACTTTGAGGTCTTTGAACTTTTTGACCCTTCTTCATCTGATATAGTTGTTGGCAAAATTTCTCTTTCGTGTTCAGTTGAGGTGTGCAGTATACAATTTATAATTCAATTGAGCAGTTCAGATATTTAATTATTTTTAACATTATTTGAAAATATTGACAGGATCCAATCGAAACAGAGAAAAGCTTTGCAAGGCGCCTCTTATCAATTGTGGTATGATTTACATACTAGGCTATAAAACCTTGTTGACTATCAAAAGTGCTGCTGCATTCCGAGTTGCTATGTTGTCATGACTCTTGACATGAATGTGATTAGAAACACAGATTGCAGCATACCTCTATTGTGGGTATTGGTAAGATTTGTTGGAGAAGTTTGGTACTTCTTAGGGGGTAAATATAAGGGTATGGGGACTAGGGAGACAAATCTGAAACTGGGAAAGAGAGGACAGACAGGTAGTGGGACCAGGATCAACTCTATTGTTCAACTCTTTTTTTTTTTTTTTTTTTTTTAATTTCTTATTTTGCTTTTAGTTTTGCCTTTGATAAGTTTGCATGTGACTGACATGTATTAGTTAAATTTTGCAGAATTGGCTGTTTTAGTAGTTGGATTACCCTTGACTTATACCCAAAAGTTTATTTATGAAGATGTTGCATGAGATATATTGCCTAATGATTCACCATCTAAATTTAGAATCAACTGAAATATGGGATATTATGCATATGATACTGACAGATATTAGAGCCTCAACCCCTCCCCCTTCCCACCATGCCCTGTTGTTAATGTACTACTTCCTTAAAATTTTGAAGGAAAAGAGGACAGTTTTCTGTTGGAAACTGTTTTTTTAATGATTACCTTTCTGAATTAAGTTTTTGTCTCTTTTTCTCTCTCTCTCCTTGTTCCTGTTTTGGGCCAATATTTAATTTATATTTACTTTTGAATCTGGAAAGAATTAATTTTTCTCTTCATATATATTATTTCATTGACTAGAAGGAGATGCGTTTTATTGCAATGTCTAGACATTTCATATATAATAATTATTCATTTTTAATTTTCTTTTTTGAATCCCTTGTACCATGCATAGGATTACAATGAAGATGGGCAACTTTCATTCTCTGAGTTCTCTGACTTGATTAAGGCTTTTGGCAATCAAGTGGCAGCTAACAAGGTTTGACCACAAATACTTCTTTTGCACTTCAATTCATGGAATATATTTTTGCAATACTTTCTCTAAAATTATAGGCATGCTAGATGTCTGAGTTAGATTGGAGATCTGGGTTTGGGGTTCGAATTAAAAGTTTTTTAGTTTTTTGCAGCTTTCAGTTAACACACACCTCGGTATTTGAATTTTTAGATTTTTGAACTTGTTAATGGAATTTTTCTAGTATCAATTCTGACTTGCATATGTTTCTTTACAAGGAATTTGGGCTTTGAGAGTCAAATCTAGGAAGTTATCCTGCTAAAAGTTTTATATGCATGCTATATTTTGGAATCAAACTTTGTAGAATTACAATTTCTTAGCATTATGTTTACCTTTTCTGCTAGAAAGAGGAGCTTTTTAAAGCTGCTGACAAGAACGGGGATAGTGTTGTGAGCATGGATGAGTTGGCTGACCTTCTTGCTATGCAACAAGAAAAGTAAAAACCCTCTGAATTTAGAGGCAGTAAGCTTTAATTATGGATATTGCATATTAATTTCTGTACCTACATGCTCTGATGGGATGCCTTTACAAGATGACTATAAATTTAAGATGTTTCTTTCTCTTCTTGCCCCCGGGTTGGGATGGGGTTGTAAAGTGCATTTTCTATTCCCTTACTCCGGGGAAACCTCCTTTTTTCTGATATTCATGTGTTCACATGTGGGTCATGCATTCTTCAATATAACCTTTTAGATTGCTGTGCAATGTGGTGGGAATTCATATTTAATTCAGTTGTATTCTTTTGCTCTTGGGGTCACCTGGCAGTATCCTGAAATTGCGTTGAACTCTTTTGACATTTGCCACTATTTGAGTACCAACCTCAAGTTCCTAGTATTTTTGGTATGAAACAGTGGTCGATCTCTTTCCATTACACCGTTTTTAAAATTGTATTTACAACAATATTTTGCGATCGCGTCAGCCATGACAGAAGCTTTCGTTGTGTTTTAGAACTGATGTTGATTGATATAATTGTCTTGCCCATTAAATATGTTTAGTGGTGGTTTTTGTTGTTCATTGCTGGCCTGGGCTATTTTTTAAGTTGTGCTTCACTTTATCTTTTCAAGCACTTGTCACGGTGCATGTAAGAAAAGTGCATTCTTCTTGTAATCTAGCTTTCAATCAGCCAGTAATTTATTTTCATGGAATATGTCTCAGTACGCTTTATGCTTGTTTCCTGTTTTGCAGGGAGCCTCTTATTAATTGTTGCCCAGTATGTGGTGAAACTCTTGAAGTTTTTGATAGGCTGAACACTGTGGTTCATTTGAGTCTCTGTTTTGATGAAGGGACTGGAAACCAAACTATGACAGGAGGATTTCTGACTGATAAACAAGCTTCATATGGGTGAGACTTTATTAATGTTGAGCTCTAGAATTATATCTCCTCATGTTTTAATCTCTCTGATTTTATATAAAATAAGTATCGTGTAATAAGTAAAGTTTAATTGAAACATCCATTTGAACTATATTTTTATAGGTGGATTTTTAAACTCAGTGAATGGGCACACTTTTCATCATATGATGTTGGTTTGAATTTTGGCTCCAGTGCTTCACATATACTGGTATGTTTTTTTGTCTGCCTTCTCTCTGGAATATTTTCAATCTTCCAGATGCTATACTTTGGGTTTTTATTCTAGTGATGGTTTAAATAAAGCAATATCATTTTCTGTTTTTTCTGGCTTTGTTATCAAGAGAACAAGTTGAGACTTCCCAAGGGATTGAGACAAATAGTTCTACAAGGGATTTTGAGAATTTTAGATGTTTCAGTTTTGATGCATTTCAGTAGCCACTCTAAGGTATTTGATGAAACTAGACCAGTGAAAGGGCATTTGTTTATTTCAAGGTCTTGAAGAGGTTATGAATGGTGCATCTGACTTAGGGGAAGCTTGAATGATAGGTTTTATGATAGGCTAATGCTGGTAAATCTAGAAGTTTAAGGCCTGGAATTGTAGATGATTAGGATAAGGATATCAAGTTTTTGAATGAAACTTAATTGCAAAAATATGGAAATTTGTGAAGAAAGAAGGTGCTGAAATTTCTGACAGAAAATGAATTTTGAGTTTTAGTGGAACTAAGAAAATTTACGAGGAAGAGTGCTTGTAAAGAAGAGTGCATGCTTGGAAATTATGCTTTCAAAATGAAACCATGATTTGCAAATAATTGCTAGAATTTCTGGCGGCATCAGATATCAGTTCTCTTTTTCTTTCTTCTGTACTCGGATTGTAGTTTTTAGAACATAAAAGAAAGAAAAAGAAAACAAAAAGGGAAATGATAGGGGAGATAAAAAGGACTTGAAAGCTTTGATTTGACACATACAACTCCAAAATCAATCATGTTAGGACTTGGAATTTTAAAAGGAATATTCCTAATTAACGCCAAAAGGCTAAACTAAATTAAAACAAATGGGATAATTACCTAAAAAATCGTAAAATTTATGCCAGTTTGCTTTTGTAGCTTGAACTAAAAAAATAGCCAATTTTGGCTTGATCTTTGATTGTAATTGTGGGCCAAGTGTTGCCATCTTCAGCATACCCTTGGCCATGATTGCAACTTGGAATTAAAAAATAAGCTACAATTGACTATTTTGCAATTCAGGCCATAATTGTAAATTGGCATAAATGCAGGACATTTTGGTGTTTAACCACACAAACATAAATAAAAAAAAGCCTAAGAGTTTTCAAAATTCTTTGAAATCCAAGAATTAATTACCAAAACATCCCTTTTTTTATATGAGATCATAGAACATTCATGCTTTTGTGCCCAAAAATATCTGTAATACAACATAAACAAAAAATGCAATGACCCCGTCATGATCATTAAATTATATTTGGGTGTTGACAAGAAATTGGAGCATTCAATATTTTGTCTCATGAAGAAGTTGTTCTCAGGTTTTGAAGCTACATCCTTGCTGACCTAAAATTCTTATCTCTGCTGTTAGCATTATTCTATAGCCTTTTGTAACTGGAAAAAAAAAAAAATCCTAGCTAATACTTATTTAACCGTTTGACTTCCCTTATAAAGCTACAAAAGCCTAATTGATGGTTATATGAGGATAACATGTGATAAAATCTCTCTAAGCTTCTAAAATCAGAAATATTTGAAAGTGCTTCTTTAATCCTTTTCTGGTGTTTGCATCAATTTAAATGGATATGCATAGAATATCAGGTATTGTTGATTCCATTAAGTCACAGTTCTTTATACGTGACACTAAGATCTGATGATCATAATTTTTAAGCAAATAACTTGTTGCTGTAGGTATTTGATCGGAGGACAAAAAGACTTGTGGAGGAGTTAATTGATGGAAAGATTGTGATGTCAATGAGAGCACTTTACCAATCAAAGATAGGGCTGCAGCTTATGGACAAAGGTACAGGTTTTTACTAGAAGTCCCCCCTTGCAAGATTGTTGTGGAAACATTCTTCATACCATTCTTTGTCACTAGAGTATAGCTTATACTCTTTCAAGAATTGATTTACTTTCCCTTTGAACCAATCTTCCTTCTCTATAATACTAGCATCATAAATCAACTCTCACCTGTTGTAATTCAAAAGGAGGGTCCTAAACACTTGGAAATAAATACCTGTTGTTATGAAGCTAGCGCTTTTCTTACTTGCATTCTAACACTATATGGTGATGTAATTTGGATGCAGGGGCTAAAGAACTCTTGTGTAAAATTTCTGAGAAGCAAGGAAGGAAAATGAACTCTGCTGAATCTGCAGAAGACATTCCAAAATTTGTTGAATTTTTTATGGTATGTTGTTCTTGCCTAGCAAATAAAGAACCTGTAATTATGATTCTGGCTTCATTTAAATGTCATGGCTATTTAGTTCAGATTGAAATGTGATTTGAAGGTTATCTTGGCTGTAGTTGTGTCGTGCAGTAGTCTGTAATCATGGCTTATTTCATTTTTGATACTTTATTGTTCAATTTCCTAGTATTTTTTTTTTTAACCTTAAGTCTTCATTATTGTTTTGTTGATGCTTGGGATGGTTGTTAATAACTTAAAATGTTAGGAAGTTGGGAATGGAGATGCATGGGAGGAGGTGGTGAGATTTGGTGGGAGCATCATACTGAATGGGGAGCTATACTTCTCTGCATATGCATGGAATCTGATGTTAGGATAGCTGCCTATTTTAGCATGTAGATCACTACATTCCAGAGCTGAAGTCTAGGATTTTCTTATCTCAGTTTTCATTATATTATTGTTTTCTTGGGGTTTGCTGATACTTATTTTTTTCCTTCCTTTTTGTTGCTAATGGAAGCTTCTCTGGATTTAGCTCTGCTTTGTCATTCAAAATGTACCTAGTATTTGAGAGGTTCTCTTTAAGTTGGGTTATCTATAAAATAACACAAGTATGGCAAAATATTGTCCCCTAATCTAAAACTGAAGAGCTCTAAGCTGGCCATCTATATTAGGCTATGAGCATCAGAAGCTTTCTCTTTCAGAAACCCTTGTTCCCTTCAAACTAATTTAAAAGACAGCTCTTTTTATCCTTATTCTTCATTACCTTTTGCTCTCTTCCCCTAGAAGTGCTAAAAAACCCCATCCCATTCTTTTGAAGCTTCTATTGGATATTATTGGATATATGGTGTGCTGGGATGTGCTTCCCAAGGAAAGCTAAACAAAATGGAAAGCAGCCCTGTAATCAGGTGGTTAAAATCTTGACCTTAAATAATACCATGTGGATTCTGAAAATGTTCCCCCACCCTAATAATAATTTCCTTGGAGGTAAAAACAACATGCTTATTGGTATGCTTTAATTACACTTCCATCCCATCATTAATCTTTGTATATGTTTCGTTGTTATTGACTGCTTTGATGTCAGATTTGAATGTGGAAATCAATCTTCATTCTAATGTTATGTGAATTAATGCACTCCATTCTTTAGTATGATCATATTTCATTATGGTGTTGTAGGATCAAATCAGTTTGGCTGAAATCAAGTACCCTTTGGAACATTTCAAGGTAAACAAATACAGATTGAATTCTCTATGTACACTGCTAATTATCTCTTTTTTTCATTGTGTATGAGCTTGATTTATGAGAACATCTTTCAGTTTTTGCATCACTATGGAAATCCATGTTGCCTACCTTGTCATCCAGTATGAGGCCATGTTTTAAACATATTACAAATGAATCCTTGAACACATTTCAGTATTTGTTGATATTTAGTAGAAAAAAAAAAATCTTGATGCAAACAATTTGGTACCTTCAATAGAAAATTTGTTGTATTTTGTGTAGATAATTATTTGGAATATGCTCGAGCTTGTTTAAAGCACTAAAGCTTGAATAATTTTTAGGTTTGTATCAAGCTTCAAGTAAACTGAGCATTTAAGAATAGATATACCAATCTTATATTACCTAGTGCATAACTGAGCTTGACTTTGCAGCCTTAGAGGCCAAACTTTTGGGCTCCATGTAATCTTGGAGTATTTTATTCGCATCAATTTGAACCTTAGCATTCATAGTTCTAGCATTAAATGCATTGGATTACTCTAGTAAATTACAGCAGAGGATACATGCATGCTATTATAGTAACGTGCAGTTTTGTTATTTAGTACATTAAAATTCATGTAATAGTTGATGTCAACATGTAAGACTGGTATTTTAGGTTTTTCTGCCATTTATATTGATATTTGAGATTGATTTGATTGAGATCTTTTTTTTTACAAGGATTAAATGTTAAAATTGATAGTGGTATAGTGCAACACAAGTTCAAGTCTTAAGTACAACCAATACGTGCTCAACTGCTGATGGATAAAGTTTCCTGCTTATTAACATATTGAAGTGGGCAGATTCTAGCTTACAAAATATTTCTTTTGTTTTTCTTTTTATTTATCAATTTGTGGATTTTAATATTCAAATTATTTCTTATTCTAGTAATCTTCTCATTCTTGCAGTCTTACGTGTAAATATGTTAGTAATTGAAAATCAAAATGCTGTTTCCAGACTTCCCTTAAACATGAAACAACTTTTGCTACCGAACTTTCCTTTCTCAGAATTCAGTTCATCAGTCCTGAGCCTAACTTTTAATGATACTGATTTGGTAATGCAGCCTGTACTTCACTTGCTGTGGCACTGCACATTGCATTTCAATAAAAGCTTTAGATTATAATGTTGACTATGTTGGATGACTAGTTCACTGAAATCAATCAAATCAATAGTCTGGCATTTGCTGTTGCTCTCTAGCCGTTCATTGGACATAGATGACAATTAATCTTATGCATGTTGTTCCTTTTGACACTGATGAATTTCAATAGGTTGAGCAATATGGCTTATCATATTTCCCTTCCTCATATGAGATCAAGTCATCCTAAGCAAGTTCTCCTTTGGGAAGAATATGTAAAACTCTGTGCAACTTAGTTAGTTAAGTTTGTCCCTGAATATAAGAGAACCTTAGCTGTCATCGGCATAATTAATAACCAACTGAAAATTTGTCATATGATTTTTAGCCTAGCCAATGGGTGGAGTCACGGAGACAGGATATTTGTTAACATTGCTGAATCCAAACACAGATTGTTCATTTGTAATGGTTCTTAAATTCTATATGCAGACATTCAATGACTTTTTTATAAGGGAGTTAAAGCCTGATGCAAGACCAATTGCTTTTCCTGAACATGATGATGTTGCCATTTGTGCAGCTGATAGCCGGCTGATGGCATTTAAAAATATAGAAGATAGTTTAAGATTTTGGATCAAGGTAATTCCACCACCTGCATCTTTGAATTATGCTTCACTTTTATTCTTGTCACTGATAACAAAGTACGTATAGCTTGGTATGTTATTAGAATGGGATTTTTTCTGGGGAAGAGAACATTTACAACTTGTATATTGATTTTGATAACTGTGGTTCACCACCTTCATTCTGTATTACAAATTATAAGGTACTGTTGCCTAATAATCATTCAGACAATTTCTTCATCAAAATATATGAGCTAATTTTCTCAATTCCTTGGAAGAAGAACTTGAGATGATTCAAAATAAGGTCTTAGACTAAACATTAATCAGAAAAAAAATCCTCTCTCATAACTAAGACAAGCATAACGAAAGTATAGTAGTGTTAACTTGAAGTAGAGCTGCTTGGAATATGCGAAATCACTGTAAGGATCAAAGATATAGAGGGTGTTTGGCAACCCAATTGCCAAATTGGGGTTTTATTGCCAAATTAAGGTTTTGTTAAAATGGAGTTCAGTCAAAATAGGTTTTGTCAAAAGAAATCTCGATTGAAAATTAAATTGAAAATAAACACCAATGTCCTGCTTATAAAAAATTTATAAAAAAAAAAAAAGATTTGACTTAAAAACCCAATGCTTCTTACAAAACCTGATTTTGAGGTTTCCAATTGCGTTGTCAAACACCCATATAGATAAGTTTCTAATTTGTAGCTGTACCTCCCCGCCACCCATAAAGATTCTTTATGCATTCTCATACATTGATTCTTTAGTTATAACAGTTAATTTCTATTATCATTTCTTATAATTTCTAGGGCCGGAAATTTTCTATTCAAGGCCTTTTGGGAAAAGAAATATGTTCTAGCACTTTTGTTGATGGAACTTTAGTCATATTTCGACTGGCACCTCAGGTATTTGGTGAAGCTGCTTTGCTCCTTTTTTTTTATATATATATAAATGTTGGTTTAACAATTTATAAGTTCTGGAAGAAAAGAAGAGATCCTAAAGTTTGTTGGTTTCAAATAGTGACTTCCCCCCAGTGCCAAGGGAGGTCATGGTTGAATTAAGAACATTATTTACCTGCACAAAAAGAGAAAAGAAAATAAAGAAAGGGAGGGGAGGAGGTGGGGGGAGGATTAGCGAGGCTATTTTGGGAGATGGCTGCTGTTCAATATATCATCCATGATTTTGATGTTGACAAAGGGGGAAAAGGTGGTGGGAGAGAAGTGTAAACTTTATGATGGTAGGACTATTTGCTACTAATTCTTGTGTGTGTGCTCCTTGTTCAAGTACTCTAGTAGAAACCCTTTAGGATTTCTCTCCACTTCAATTCTCTTCAGCTAACCTTTTTAGTTCTGAAGATAAATCATATATTCTAATTTTTTCATATCTGGCTTTAATTTCTTTACATCATTGCAGGATTATCACCGGTTTCATTTTCCGGTATCTGGAACCATTGAGCAATTTATAAATGTGCCTGGAAATTTATATACAGTATGTAGATTTTTAAGAAGCATGTTCAGTTAGTTGTTTGTGGTCAATTCTTCTGTATGTTCTCGGACTGTCTCTCTTATATCTGCATTTTTTGTTTCCTCAGGTTAATCCCATTGCTGTCAATAGCGAGTATTGTAATGTTTTCACGGAGAATAAGCGAGTTGTATCAATCATTTCTACTGCAGAATTTGGAAAGGTTTATTGTTATAGTCATGTGACTTACAGTTTCTACTTTCTCTCTTCTAGTGTGGATTGTAACTAGTAAATTATAAAAACAATTGGCTCCTTAATGTTGTAGATGCATTACAATGCTGCTTTTGGGGCTGTTATCTGTTTCTGTTTTTCTCAAGGTTGAGTTTTAATTTATAACTGGAATCAACTAAGCCTTATCACAATCTAGTTGGAGTCTTAAATGTGTGTGCTTTACCTCTATTCAGTGTGGTTTAGAGCTACATTCAGAGTTTCCTTGCATGTGATGGGATGGGAAATGTGGAAGTGTTTTATTGGCACCTTTGATTCTCAGCATCGTTCTTAGGATTTTGAAATGTTGAATCATGGTTTTGGCTTATTTGTCAATCCAATTTTTTGGAGCAAAGTTCACCCTGTGTTTAGTGATGTGCTATAAATTTCCTTCAACTTGGGTTTGAATCAATACTAAAGAGAATATTTTATCTCATCCATATTAATGCAAAAGATGCAAAGAAGCGTGCACTTTGCATTTCCTTGGACCGTAATTTTAACTTCTGAATTGTGTTTAGCTTCTACAATTAACTCCACCTATTCAGATATTCTTCCTCATCTCATAAGAATCCACTGTTGCAGTTTTTGAGTTGACTGATATTGGAACAAATTTTTCCTATGTTTTTGTTTAATTAGGTGGCATTTGTAGCAATTGGAGCAACAATGGTTGGTAGCATCACCTTTTTGAGAAAGGAGGGTGACTATGTCAGGAAAGGAGATGAGGTTAGCGATTCATAATTTAATGTCTGTTGAATAATGTTTGGTCTAGGAATACAAGTTTGGCTTTTTTGAAATGGCATTGCATGTGTTATATTACAGTTTGGATATTTCTCATTTGGTGGAAGCACAGTGATTTGCGTCTTTGAAAAGGTTGGTACTCTCTTTTCGATATACTGTAAGTCCATAATTACAATTTTCATCTTCCTTCGGTTATATGTATTAAGGTACTAATAAAGGTTTCGGGCTCGTACACACAGAACAAGTAATTAGCATCTATACAAATTTCATATCTAATCAGGGAAATATGTGCAGGATTCGATTCAAATAGAGGAGGACCTCCTTGCCAATAGTGCTAGATCACTTGAGACCTTAGTTTCTGTTGGAATGAAATTGGGTGTTGCCACAAGGAAAAAATCTGAAGTTGATTTGCCAAACTTGGAAAATTTTGTGCTAGAAGCTTGAAATAGCTCAAACATTTCACATAATTTTGATTCTACTCGTGTGGAATTCTATGTAAATGTTACTTGTGAAAGGCATTAATACCCATTAGTAGCCAGAGTGAAACTTGTTCACTTTCTTTGCAGTACTGGTCATAGTTTTGTAGATGTGTGCATTCACCAGAATTCTGGCATGATGTTTGTATCATTCTTGTTTTCCACTTCTTCCACTTCTTTAACAAATAATTCAGCAAAATAAATTGTCTGTAGGCTTGTCAAAGTATCTAACATTATTTTGTGATGCTTTTTTTTAATATATATGCATTTAACATATTAGTGTAAATTTATTTATTTATTTTTTTCTATAAAAAGAAAGATGAAAGAATAAATAAAAAAATTAGATTGAACTGTCTATAATGAGAAAAATAATTTGTTATATAAAACTTTTTTGTAATATTATATTTTATAAAAAATTACTTCAAATTTTTGTTTAAAAAATATATTTTTTTATTAATTTATATCAGAAAAAATGGGTTGGATATTGAGTTGTCATCAGATGGGTTGACCTGCAAGTTCCGAGTAATTTAGAATTATATGTTAATTTAGGTGGATTACGAGGGAGATTTGAACTGATGGGTTAGGATTCGATCCCAATAGTTGTGTGTAGGTCAGGATTTGACTCTCTATAGTTGTGTGTATCACAATATTTGTAGACTGAATTAGGGATGGTAATCTTAATCCCGTTAAGTATTCATCTAATTCGATAATTATCTGTTATGTTTATAAATGGAATGGGCGAGAAATAGTGTACCTAACCAAATTCATTCCAAATATACGTTTATATATATATATATATATATATATATATATATATATATATATACTTTTAAATAGTAGGTGGTATTCACAATTTCAGGATATGATCATATCTACTGAGAATCGAGGAACAACATTAGCCATCCAATGAACAATGAATTATGATTCAACTACAACTACCATATACGTATATCCGGTACAAGTTGTGGATTCGGTTTTTTTTGTCAAAACATCAAGTTTTTTTTTTTTCCTTTCCATGAGATCAAAAAGACTATGATCAATAATTGTTTCTAGTTTTGAAAAATGAGTGTGAAAATGTCCATATTGTTCTTGTTGACCTTTCGGTTTAGTTTCTCCTTCCAACTTGAAAACTAACCAGTTCATCCGTTATCCTGCCAATTCAAAGGATTTTTATTAAAAGAGCTTATTATATAAACTGGATCAATCAGTAATCCAGTTCACGGGTTTTTTTCAGTCCGATCCGGATTTGACTACATAGAGTACAACTTCACAATTTACTAGCCATCTCAGCGTACGCCTTGATCTTCGTCTCAGGGTTTCACTCACAAATTCACAGCGTTTATTTTCCCTCTCTCTCTCTCTCTCTTTATAGTTTTAATGTGTATTTAGAATGAAGAAACGGCTAAAAGGCTCAATCTACTTCTAAAAAAGACAATACATAATTTTTTGCTGAGCCACATTTCTATCATTATGCATATTAGATCACATGGATTGGGAAGCAAGAAATGGCAATCCTTTGAATTGGCAATCAAAAGGGGTATGAAGCGTATTTGACAAGAAAAAATGGGTTCTGGAGTATCAGCCATAGAAAACCAAGACGGCAAAGGTCACCCTTCAGATTCACTAGAGAAATATTAGTATTTTCAATGACTCAAGTTCTAAACCTTCTTAAATTTACAAATTTTGGATTTTCAAATGGGTAGCGCCGAAATATATAATTGTTAAGGTTTGTTTTAGAATGAAATTTTAAATTAATAATAATAATAATAAATTAATAGACTTCATTGTCATTTTAGTTTTTTATGTAATTTTTAAAAAATGCATGTGTTTCTATTATACAATTTTTTATAAATAATAAATATATATATATATAATTTATTATATTTTATTTTTGAGATAATTAAAAATAAATAATTTAAATTTTATAAAAAAATAATTTTATGACCATGCAACATGCAGATAACTGACTAATTATTCTGCATAGCAAGACACATGCCTATCAACTGAATTACTAGCCAGTGATAGTAATGATGAACTAATGATTGATACTACTGAAAAAAAAAAGAAGAAAGCTAACTAAAGTGTTGAAAAGAGAGATTTGAATATGAATTTATTATGGGTAAGTTAAGGTTATAATTAATGTTTTTAAAATTAGATTGGTTAAAAAATTAAAAAAAAATAAAGGATTAAAAAAATTAGAAATTTAATTAGAATCGAACCAGTTAAATTGAATCGGTTAAATTGAAAAAAAATTGATATATATATATATGATTAAATTAAAAACTTATATAAGATCATATTTTTTATAGTGTCAATCTAATCATATTAAGTTAAAAGTTATATAAATAATAAGTTATGGATATTTACTTGTTCAAATATCTACTCACGTAAAAGGATAACATGCAATATGATTATGATTTTGGTGTCGGATAGATTTTGGCGTCGAGTATTAAAATAAAATTATTGAAATTTTTTTAATTTTTTTTAACTGAAAATAACATCGTTTTTACTTGATAAAAACTACGTATTTTAATTAAAAATAAAAAATAAAAATTTAACTCACTCAAACTAAAAAACCAATTTAGTTTGACTAATTCACCGATGGTTTACCAATTTTTAGGGATGAGTAAATAGAAATTGACCGAATCAATTTTTGATTCAATTCTTAATTTTTTAATTCGATCAACGAGTCTGATTCAATTTTAACAACCATGTTTATAATTTATTTTTTGCTAAGCCAATACTATTAAGGAATTCTATTTGTTAGCATCTATTTTAAGCAAATTAGAACTATTTTGAATAGTATTTATTTCTAAAATTTTTTATATAAAATTATATTTTAGTTTTTAAAATTAATAAAATAATTATTTTATTGTAAAAAATATTTTTTTAGTCTTTAATAAATTATTATTTAATTCAAATTTTTTATTTTTCTTTTTTATTATTTTAATTTTTAAAATTTTTTAGGATAAATTATTATTTAATTTCTAAGATTTATTAAATTTAAAAAAATAGTTCATTTATTTTTAAAAATAATTCTTTAATTTTAATAAAATATTATTTAATTCTATTTTCTTTTACTTTTTTCCTTTATTTTCTTTTCAATTTTACTTAATGTTATTTCTTTTTCTTTTTCAATTCTTTTATTTTTCAATAATAATATAATAATTTTTTATTATTTTTAATTAAAATATATATTTATTTTAATATTTTTTATTTTTAAGTAAATTTATTTTATTATTATAGTAATCATTTTTAAAATTTTTACGCCACTCTAAATATAAATTGGTGTCATTATTTTCCAAAAATTCTAAATTCATCCCTGATTATCAAGCACAATAATGGATCTATATAAGATAAGGTTGTACTTGATGTGTTTGGCTCTTGTAACTATGGCAACAGTGAGTACAGAGGCAAGAACTTCTATAATTTCTTCAGATGTAATTAATCCTTGCTTAAAAATTGGAAATAAATTTCCAGGTTGCCATATCAAGAAACGAATTGCTCTTGAAGAAGTAAATGTTTATACTCGTGGCTGCAATGCTTTCAATCGATGCCGAAGCCCTAAACATCATCTTTAAATATGATTCGGTATTCATCTTATTTATTGATGTTTTTATGTTGTTATTACTCTGTATGGCGTAATTACTTGAGAGTTGAGATGAAGAATTTTATAAATTTATTGCATTTTACAGAGTGATATTATATTAATTTTTTATTTTTTTTTTTTTTTTGTGCACTAATTTGAATGTGATTGATTAATTTTTCAAAAAAATCACTTACCCCTTCTTTTTTTATATTTTAAAAAATATATTCTAATTATAATTTCAATTTCACATTAAAAAATAGTTAATAAAAAAACTATGACTCTTAGAAAGGAAATTCATTTTAAGAAGTCACATTGCTAAGGTATTAATTTATAAATTAAATTAACATACTAAGTATATATGATCTGAATAATAAATTCAAATTTGAATCACTATTTTTTTTATATTCAAAAAATAAAATACTAACGTTCAAATTTCATTGATAATTTGGTTACGGTTGGAATCCTCACCTATCCCTGAAAAGTTTGTGGTGGTTTGTGACACTTTTTTTTGCTAGAAAAAATAGTTTAACACTGTCCTATTTTATATTTATTTATTAATTTAAACTCAAATTATTGGAATGGGTCACTTCAAGTTACAAATATCTTGGATAATACATCGAGATTTAGATGAATGATCATTAAAAAACTATTTGAGTTGATCAAGTTGTAATATTGCATTTTCTCATTACAAAGAAATTTAGAAGTAAAATTTTTTGTTAACTTAAATTGCATTAAATTTACACGCCGAAATATAAATAAATGTATATTCTCCTGAATAATAGATTTTTATCATATTTCTCCTCAATACTAAAAAAAAATTGAGTTAAATTTGATGATAATGATAATTGAAGACAATAATTAATGGAATTGCACTTCAGCTTCTCTCTCTTAAGGTAATCCTTCGGAGTTTATTTTTTATTGAAGAGAGTTGAGAAGAAACATCCCTAATATTCATGTGTTGTTATGGTGATTCAGCAGAACAAGAGGTTCCAATTTCAAATACTGAAATCAAATACTCAGTAAGTAATTCATTGAGTTGTATCATCTGAAGATGGTTGGGATCTATAATCTTTGTCACTCTCTCAGGCAAAGCATTTTTCACAAAACTGTGAAGGGTTAAACTTCATTGAACATCAGTAGGCCTTTTTCCTATGAACATCTCCAACAAGAGTACGCCAAAATTAAACATATCACTGGATGTTGATACTTCACTTCCTACTCCATATTTTGTAATACATACAATCTCGTCGAGTTATTTTAACTTCATCTAACTATATAGTAAAAACTCAATAAATTAATATCGTTAAGATTTATGAATTATATTAATTAAAAGAGATATTGATTAATCGAGTATTAATTTAGTCTACTATCCTAAGTTGGGACAGTAGATATAATAAGGAGTTATTAATTTATCGAATACTAATTTATATAGATTTTATTATATGTTAAATAAAAACTAATTAATTCTAGTAATGTAAACTTACCTGGAGGCCAATAGCAGATACTTCCTCTTATTCCAATGGAGCTAGACTGATTTTTAGAATAGTCGAGCATTCCATTAGAAAGGAATTTTACCAACCCAAAATCACTTATATGTCCGATCATTTCTTCATTGAGAAGTACATTGCTCAGTTTTAAATCACAATGAACAATTGATGTTTCACAATAATGGTGAAGATAGTCAAGTGCACAAGCCACATCTATAGCAATATTCAATCTCTGTTGAAAATTTAAAGTCCTTGGCTCTTCATTTAATTCAAGAGCAGGATGCAACCAATCATCTAAGCTCCCATTATTCATGAACTCATACGCCAATGCTTTGAAATCATTACAATGATAATCAATTTCTGAACATGCTGTGAGAACTTTGACAAGATTTTGATGTCTAATGTTCCTTATAGCTGCACATTCAGCTATAAAACTCTTTGAAGCTCCAGGATGTTGAAGGTTAAACACTTTCACAAGATGATTATTCCCTCTTGATTAAGAATCCCTTTGTAGACAGATCCAAAGCCACCCGTACCAATCAAGTTATCTGAAGAGAATCCATTAGTAGCTTTAAAAAGACTTTGATAAGAACAGTTTAGACCATTTCATTGATATGTCGATATAGGTTGCCCGCTCCTCTTTCTTGAATGGCAAATAAATAAAGCTACAAGCACAAGTGCCACACCTATAAGCATAGAAACTGCAATTGTCGATATTATTATCTTCATCCTATTTGATTTTTCAGACTTGCATGAATGTAGTCTAAAAGCAGGTATGCCACCGCATAAATTTTGATTTCCTGCCACTGATGTTGCACACCTTCTGTTGGTACCATACCTTCAATATTATTATATGATAGATCCAAAAGATTTATTGAGGTGAAGGCCTTTAGAAACTCTGGAATCTTGCCTGACAAATTGTTGTGAGAAATATTCAATTCTTTAATGCCTCTCAGTGAACTTAAAGAGGAAGGAATAAGTCGTTGAAATTTATTGTCATCTATGTATAGATATTCTAAAATTGTACAACTGCCAAGACTAGTTGGAATTTCTCCTGATAACAGGTTGCTACTAAGGTCCAAAGTTTGGAGGTTTTTCAGGTGTCCTACTTCACTGGGACTAGATAAATCATTTTCTAATACTCCAAAATATATTGATAACCAAGGAAGTTGAAAAAGTTTTAGAGTTATGGGACCACTAAGATTGTTTCTGCTAAGATCAATAGCAGTTAATTTTTTGCAATGTCCTAGACTGGAAGGGATCATGCCCTGAAAATTATTTTCAGATCTATTTGAAATTAATTGGTCAAGTTTCCAAAAGAAGATGGAATACCTCCCAAGAATTTATTAGATTCAAGGGAAAGCACTTGCAGACTTTGAATCTTTCCAATGCGAGAAGAAATGATATCTGAGAATTTATTTAATCTTACAACAAAAGCTTGCAAGCTTTCAAGATAAAATATTCCAGCAGGTATGCTTCCAAATATTTGGTTCATTTCCATACTAAAAATCTCAAGTTTCTTTGACAAGTTGCAGATTTGTTGAGGCAACTCCCCTCCAAAATCATTGTCACCTATGCTTAACAATTTTAAAGTAGTGGCATTACTCAAAGTGGAAAGAAACTTCAAGTCATCGTTAGCTTTCCCTGAACTTCCTAAATGGTTTGTTGCAATGTTTAAGAACACAAGTTTATGCAAGTTCTCAAAAAAGGGAACTTGTATGGTAAAATTATTTGATGATAGTTGAAGAAGTTCTAGATTTGAGGCATTAGAAATTGAAGTTGGAATGGTACTAGAAAATTGATTAGAAGAAATAGAGAAAAACATGAGTTTTGGAAGATGAGAGATGCCTTGGCCCAAAGGAAGATTGCCTTGTAAATGGTTTTTTGCTGCATCTATAGTATCTATGGAAGAGAGATTGTAAATGGAGGGAGGAATTGTACCTGAAAACTGATTTTGATGAATAGATAAAACATTTAGATTCTTCAACTAGCCTAATGTACGAGGGAGATTCCCATACAATTGATTGTCATACACTTGGAGTTTCTCAAGGGAAGATAGATTTCCCAAAGGAGGGAGAGCCCCAATCATATTATTTTGGCCTAAATTGATAATTTTGAGCTTTTCTAAATAAACAAGCCCTGCAGGAATTTCCCCTTCCAAATAATTTCCACGCATATAAATGAAAACGAGAATAGAACAATTAGAAATGGTGGAAGGAACAAGAATGAGAAGCTCTCTGTCTTGAACATGGAAGAAATAGTCACCATCAAATTAACTTTTTTAGAGGCAACTATACAAGTCGATTGTAATAAAGTTTACAAAAATATTATTTTTTTATTGAAAAATTACGCAAAAATTATTGTTGAAAGCAAATTTGTATTAAGTTGGAGATGTATCAAATTAAGTATTAAATTGACTTTCAAAACTTTTGAATCAAAAATTAAATTAATTTATGAATTTCAATTTAATTATTCCTAATATTAAATATTTTTTCTCATGAAAAATTAATATTTTTAAAAATAATAATATTTTTTTAATTTATATAAAATTAAATTCAAATGAATCGGGTCAAACTTAATCAGGTGAGTTACTATTAAAATCAAAAGCTTTACCGCCTCTGTTCAAAGTCTAATGCAAAGACAAATTAAAAGAGCAAAGCAAATAGGATACTGAAGATAAAAGATGCCAAAAGGCAAAGTTACAGCAAATATTCTATAGAACAAGAGTAGTTCTTCGGAAAATTTGATTGATCCTTCAAATTCCCATTATTGGATTGCCTCTGTTATTGAACTATTTTCATTAATTTTGTCCTCCAATAAATTAAAATTAAAACAAACGAACAAATAGCTATTGAATGTTGATGATGGTGGGAATATGCATGGCTGCTTGTGGAATTTCAAATCTTGTAAAACTAATCAACCAAGTCCCTCATTTTTGGATTGAATTGAAGATGAAGACCCTGACTACATTTTTTGATTGAATTGAAGATTGAAGACCATGGCTACAAATTTGTTTTTAAAATATGTACATATAACAACCATGAGTCCAAAAGCAGGAATCAATCTCTAATGTTTGGTTTAATCCAACCAGCAAGACTGATAATCCATCAAAACCGTTGTTTATGTACTATTTATGGAGTTGGCAATAATCATGACGAAATTATTAATCAATAAACATTAAAGAATCTATGCAATTAGGTGCTTAATCCAATAACATCAAAAGACCCGAAGAGAAGAACAATCCGCTGTGCTACATCTAAACAATACTATAATTTAAAAGATCACTGGCTTTAGCACCCAAAGGTTTTTTTTTTTTAACTATTATGGGTTGCTGTTTGGTGCTTGGTCCTCTATCTTCCTAAAAACAATTCCTTCCTCTCCCCAAAGAGCAAAAATGTCTGGAAATGTAGTAACCCCTAAACCGGGCAGAATAAATTTCTTATACACATTACCAGGAAGGGGCAACAAAAAACTAGCCAACTTTCTTTCCATCTCACTTACTGTCAGTGAAGTCTGCATCAATAACATCTCCATCAGGTCCCTTGCTTGATGAATCTGAAGGTCCAGCTTCACTGCCAGGAGGAGGAGTAGGGCCAGCACCACCTGCACCTGGTTGGTTATAAAGGGACTGGCCAAGTTGCATGACTTCTTGATTTAGGGCAGCAATGGCATCTTTCAGCCCTTGGGTTGATCCATCTGTAATGGCATCCTTGAGCTCCTTGAGTTTTGCCTCAACCTTCTCTTTGACAGGGGCTGGAACTTTGTCTCCTAGTTCTTTCAGCTGCTTCTCAGTCTGGTAAACGACAGAATCTGCCTGGTTCTTTGTGTCAATGGCATCTCTCTTCTCCTTGTCCTCCTTTGCAAACTTATCAGCTTCATTCACCATCCTCTCAACCTGCAAAAATATGATGCACAGCGTCACGCATGTAACCAAAGCAAGTCAACTAGTTACTTAATTACTAACAAGCATTTTAATGCCCACACCCACAAATTTTGAACAAGCACATTCACTTGTAAGATAAATGTAAGTCTTGACTGAAAAGTAATCGTTATTCAAATTAAGATTGATAAAAAACCCACAATGGCTCAGTTAACATCATGCTCAATGATGAAACATACCTCATCGCTGGGTAAAGTGCTAGCACCAGTAATGGTGATGTCTTGCTTCTTGCCAGTACCTTTATCAACCGCAGCGACAGAGAGAATACCATTGGCATCAATGTCAAATTTAACTTCAATTTGAGGAACTCCACGTGGTGCTGGTGGGATACCATCAAGGCGGAAGCTGCCAAGGGATTTGTTGTCTCTAACAAACTCTCTCTCACCCTGAAGAACATTGATTTCGACACTTGTTTGTCCATCTGCAGCGGTTGAGAACACCTCAGATTTGGAAGTGGGCAGTGTAGTGTTTCTGGGAATAATTTTTGTCATAACCCCTCCAAGAGTCTCAAGTCCAAGTGATAATGGAGTTACATCCAACAAGACAATGTCACTGACATCCCCAGACAAAACACCAGCCTATACCAATGGGAAAACCATGAAATATGTTAACTTTAAAAAGAAGTTATGCCATAATTCATTTTAAAAAAAAAAACAAAAAATGGAAATTATTACAAAAGCAAAGCAGAAGTACATGGGATAAACTTAAAGAGATGGAGAATAGGACCACCTGAACTGCAGCCCCAAGGGCAACTACTTCATCTGGATTGACGGTGACATTGGGGTCCTTTCCAGTCAGTTTCTTTACAAGTTCCTGAACAGCTGGGATACGTGTTGATCCACCAACAAGTATCACTTCATCAATATCTTTAATGGATAGTTTTGCATCCCTTAAGGAATTCTCAACTGGAGTTTTAAGCCTTGAAATAAAAAAGGGTAAAATGAAAAAATATCAGATCAATTATGAAATCTACTTAAACACCCAGAATATGAAAGCATAGACCATGTAAATGTACTTCAGAAAAATGGAGGTGCATTAATGCAGCATCTAAATAACTAAACAGCAATAATAGGTACCTGTCAAGCAAATCAGAGCACAATTCCTCGAATTTGGCTCTTGTAATGGTGGTCTCAATGTGCTTGGGGCCATCAGCAGTAGCAGTGATGAAAGGCAAACTACAAATTAAAAGATACTAACATCAGACATTTCAAAATATTTATATTGAGAGATTAAACTTCAAAATATTTGAACTGAGAGATCCACAGTTACAACTAATATACCTGATGTTTGTCTGAGTCAAAGATGACAGCTCCATTTTAGCTTTCTCAGCAGTCTCAGTCAGCCGCTGAAGTGCTTGTTTGTCCTTCAAAAGATCAATGCCTTCATCTCTCTTGAAGTTAGATGCAAGCCAATCAACAATTCTCTGCATAAAAAAAAATGTTTAGTTAATCTCTCAGGACCAACTTAATGAGCAAAACCAAGACTTTATGAGATTCATTCCAGTATGTCAATTAAAACTGCCAACCTTATCAAAGTCATCACCACCCAAATGTGTATCTCCTGAAGTAGAGAGCACTTCAAAAACTCCATCACCAACCTCCAGCACTGTATTAGAAAATTAGGGAATAAATGCAAACTTTCACAATACTTTAGAATGTGAACCAGAATTCTCACTGTTACTCAAATAATAGGCACCGGTCTAAACAATGGATACTAGGCAAGAAAATATTTCCATGATACTTTGCCTCATAAATATCATACAACTACTAGAATTTTATGCATCAGCAGGAAGCATTATCAGAAAATAATTCATCCCGTTCCAACTATATTTCAACGGAACCAAGTAATTCAAGAAACTGCCAGCATACCTGAAACATCAAAAGTACCACCACCAAGGTCAAATACTAGGATGGTTTCATTATTCTTCTTTTCAAACCCATATGCCAATGAAGCAGCAGTAGGTTCGTTGATTATTCGAAGAACTTCCAACCCAGCAATTCGACCAGCATCCTTTGTCGCTGTTCTCTGGGAATCATTGAAGTAAGCAGGCACTGTAACTACAGCTTTGGTCACTTTATCATTCAAAAACTTAGAGGCATCATCCACAAGCTTTCTCAAAACCTAAATTTCAAATAACAAATTTCAGCAATAATAATCATCATATCATATAAATATAAAAATTCAATAACTATATATCAACCACAAAAGAAAATGAGAATATGCAAACATGCAGCCACACTCAATATAATAATTCAATAAAAAAAATATAGGCATCCAAACAAAATAGAAAAGCAACCTCTTGGTCAAAAATTTCAAAACGAAAACAGTTCCATGCCTTGAGAAGGCGTAAAATAACAAATACATGCATTTCATACCCATCAAGTTAATTCATGCGCAAAAACCGAAATTAACAAATTATATAACAAAAAATCTCTTCAAGGCAAAATTTCATATTGTTTAAGAGCTGCTAAATGCG
Source organism: Aleurites moluccanus (assembly GCA_948193065.1). Lineage (NCBI taxonomy): Eukaryota > Viridiplantae > Streptophyta > Magnoliopsida > Malpighiales > Euphorbiaceae > Aleurites > Aleurites moluccanus. Next base: position 23,859 of record CANXYC010804454.1, read on the forward strand.
AAAGTTTCATAAATTTTTTTCAAAGCAAGAAATAAACCAACACAATATTATTTCGAAAACAACATACATTCATCAAACAACCATAAGACAAGGCTAAAGATATTTACAAGAATCAACTAACCCGCAAATAATATAAGTAACAAATACTTGAGATTTTCTTATACCTGAGCCGAAATCTCCTCAGCAGCAAACTGCCTGCCAATAGCAGGGCAATCCAATTTAACATTGCCATTCTCATCTCTCACAACTTTATAAGAAACCTGCTTCGACTCCTCATCCACCTCCGACATCTTCCTCCCAATAAACCTCTTGACCGAGAAAAAAGTATTCTCAGGATTCACCACTGCCTGCCTCTTCGCAATCTGCCCAACAAGTCTATCCCCATTCTTAGTATACGCCACCACCGATGGTGTCGTCCTCTGCCCCTCAGCGTTGGTAACTATTGTCGGCTTCCCTCCTTCCATAGCAGCAACAGCAGAATTAGTAGTCCCAAGATCAATTCCCACAACCTTCTCATTCACCACCCTCAAAGGTCCATACCTTCTCCTTGTACTGTTACTATGTCTAAGAAACGCCGCCGTTTTTGACCTTAGATTTTGACCCAAAAAAACAGACTTTGGTGAAAAAGAAGAAATGGGTTTTCTCGAGGAAGACGAAGAAAACCCAATCCCACCAAGAACATGAACCTGAGCTGTAGAGGAAGCCATTCGTTAGGGTTTTTGATAAAAATTAAATTGAACAAATGAAATTAAAACCCTGAAAAAAGCAGACAGAAAGAGATTGAATTGGGATAAAACCCTAATTTGAAAATTGGTGCTCTGTGAATTTCAGAGAAGATAAGAGAAGTACAGAGAAAAAGGGTTTTGGGCTGCTAGGGGAAGTATGAGAGCGAGATACACGGGGAGAAGGATAGTTAAGGGTTAGGTCGTGAAACGTGGAGAATTCTAGAACCATCTATGGCTGCTAACGGGCTGCTATATTAACAATCCGTTGGATTGATTTTTTGCCTGCTCGGATGGGAAGGTCGAGGTGGTGGTTCTGTTGTTTTTTTTGTGTTAGGCTCAGTATTGGTGTTGGGCTGGGTTTAAAATTTTGTAACTTCGTGTCGATAAGCCCATAAAAACATTTTTTTTCTAAAATAAACTTTTATTATTAAAAGTTGAATTTAAGAGATTTTTAGAAATTTTTTTATAATATTAAAAATTTCATCAATATAATTTTAGTAATACTTTCTTTTAAGAAAATTGAATTCATTAGAAGAGGTTTTCATTAAATATTTGGAGTTTATATAAAATAATCATCAAGCAAAACAAGTTTATACATTAAATTTTTCATAGATCATAGTTACTACTCAAATTATATATGGTTGAATTTGGTTTTGAGTATGTTAGCCTTAAATTTAAAATTATTAATCATTTTCATATAATATTATAAAATTACTAATCATTTTGAAATTATTAACAATAATTTCAAAAAATATTTATAAAAATTTATATTTAATTGATTATTGCAATTAGTATGATATATAAATCATTTTGTTCGTTTCGATTTTGTAATTTTTTAAGATAAAATCTATGAACTAATTAATTTTTTGATTTTTAAAATTATTCAAATAGTGGATTAATGTTTCTGACCACCTCTAATTACTACTTTGTAGGTAAAACATAGTTAAACTAATATTATGTAATCCTAATACAAATAAAATTGTATCCTCAATCTCAACTAATTATTCCTATCCTGAAAACGTATAATAAATAAACCTAGTGAACGTGCACCTAAATCTATGGTTGTTCAGGACCTGATTCCACTCTATTATTTGAATTTTGGTTTAAATTTATAGGATTAAATTAGTTGAAGTCAGTTTAAATTATTAAATTAAATAAAATTGAATTGAATCAGTATAATTTTTTAAATAAAATACTGTTATTTTGATGTTTTTTCTTATCAATAGACTATATTATATTTTATTTTATCGGATTAAATTGAGTCAAATTTTACTAAATATTTATTTTTATTTTAAAAAATCAGATAAAATCGAGTTAGAGTAAAATCTAATCTGATATGATTTTTTCACAATTCTCCCTAATATATAATAATAAGAATCCTGTGAATTATCAATTATGAGTTGTGATAATTAATCGTAGGTATAAATTTTTCTATCAATTATTTTTTATTTATTTTAATTTTTCTTGCTTTAGTTTTACTACTCTATTCTAGTTCAATTTTATTTATTTTTTTTCATATACACTAATTCAAGGACAATTTTATTAATATTCTTTAAAAAAAAAAGGGATGATTTTATTAATGAATTCAATTTAATGGTTGAATAACAATTTTTTTTTCTACTTGATATTTTTTATTTTTTATTATTTTTTTATGATTGTGACTCTATAACTTTGGGTTGACTTTGTGGGATAAGTTGTGGGCTTTATTGAGAAATTTTTCATTAATGATTATCAATAATTCCTTTCATTTTAAGTTGAGGTCCAAACAAACTATTTAAGATAGACAATCAACAAAGATACATATATCATCTCAAATAGGAGGATTTTTTTTATGTCAACTTAGTTTATTACATTATATTATAAATTAAGATATATGGGTGTATTAATTACAATATATAGAAGAGGTTTTTTTTTTCTCTTAATAAATAATGATTTGTATTTTTTAAAAAGATAATTTATTTGATTTATATTTTTCTATTAATCAATATTTTAGTTTAAATTATAATTTCTAATATTTGGGGGTTTCAAAACCACTCAATAATGTATTATTTTATATTTGTTTGAAAGTTGCTTGATTAATTTGCAATAATTTAATATGAGGTTAACAAAATCTAAAGTAGTTAACAATTTTATATTTGTTTGAATGGAGTGAGATTTTATAGATAAGACTTAACTTCTAGGCACTGTGAACTAAACAATTGAGAGTGATAATTATTGATACTAAATTTTAAATATATATATATATGAAAAAAAAAAAAAAAAAAAAAAACCTTGTTTGCAAATAAGGAGAGAGGATTATTATTTTATTTTATTTGGGTTTGAATGGAGTGAAAGAAAAAATCATTCATAAGGCTTGATAGGCTACCCAATATAAGGAAGAGCCTATTTACAACTTGTTAATGGTTTTTTTTCACATCTGAAATAACTTGTTAATGAATTATTGATACCCTAAATCAATATAAAAATGAGATTTAAGTTTTTTTTAATTAATATAGTTTTATCTAATGAAAAAATATTAATAATTTTTTTATTATGTGTATTGTTTCACATTAAATAAATATATACAATCGAGAGCGAAGATACTCAATAGAGATAATAAGGATGAGCAAAAAATACAAAAATTAAAAATTAAATTAAGCATAATTTAATTGGGTTTATTTTGTTCAATTCAATTTGATTTAAAAATAAATTTATTTTTATTTTTAAAATTTTTAATTCGATTATTTTTTTTTTTAAATTTGATTCGATTTGAATTAAATCGATTAAATGCTCACTCCTAAATATAGAAGTGGTAATTACTTCCTTAAATTTTAAATTTTAAAAATTTAATATAAATAATATATTTTAAAAATTTAATATAAGTGATAACATTAAAAGTTAAAATTGCTCCCCTTAAAATTAATATTTGCCCCTTTATTATTAGTTTATGAAAAAAGATAAAAGGACACTTTGATCTTTTTATTTCATTGACTTAATTAAGAAGATAATGAGTTTTTGACTTATACAAAGAGTTTATTGGAATAATAATAAAAAAAATTCCTTTATTCTTATCCTATTTTGAAAGCTACTTCCGTACAATAAAAGAAAAATTGAGAGAAGAGATAACAAGTACAAATTCAATTGTGAGTTCTAAGAATAAGGCAAGTAATTTTTATTTTTTAAACTTAGTTCATCAATTTTTTTAGTTGGGTTAATTGTTATTATTAAATATTATTTAAATTGATCTTTTCCAAACTTAAGTTTTTGAATTTTTCCTTTTCATGGAAAAAAAAAAAATTATTCAATCTATAAAAAAATTTAAATTGTTCAATATTTTTTTTTATATAAATTATTTTATATTCGATCATTACGGATTAATTTAAATTTAAAAAAAAAATTATTTAATATTTTAGTCTTTGAATGAACACTCTTAATTTTTGCCAACTGCCAACCACTTCATTCTAGAAGGTGCTCCTTTTAACATGTGAAGTGAAAATTTAAAAAAATTTTGATCAGAAAAATTACACATTGTGATAGAAGAAAGAAAAAAATAATAAGAAGAAAATCTAAATTAAGGAAAGGATATATTTAAAATTAAATTAGATGAGAAAAATATATTATAATTAAATATATTATGATTATTAGAAAATTTTATCCAAAATCATTTAGAATTTAAGTAAATAATTTATATAATCGAATTAATTTTAAGATTAAAGTTAAGGTGATTAGGTGAATTCAGTTAAGTTGGTAAGTATAAGAATTTCACCTCTAACTCTTAGGCATTCTGCAAGAGTTAAAATTAAAGAGGGTGCAAGCATTATTGACTGCAGTTCTGAATTATGTGGTACATATATGTCAAAGTCTCTAGTTGTACAAGTCAAATTCAGATTTAATTAAATTCAAGTTTTAAAGTTAAAAGTAAATTACATTAGACTTATAACAAGTTAAGCTGTCTCATATAGCAATTGAGTAATGGATTGAGTTAATTTCAGTTGATATTTGATGTATATATGATAGCATATGTTTGGACCACTTGAAAGCATAATATATATATAACGAATTTAGATTTTAATTCTAATATCATATCAAAGCGTTCGAACATAAAAATTAAATTTAAATTCAGATAAAGTCAAATTAAAATTGAAGTTAATTTATATTAAATTTATAATACAAAATAATTTAAATTATTTATAATTTTTATAATTAATTAATTTGAGATCAATCCGACGCTCATTCAATTTTTATATGTGAGAAATTTTAATATAAATTTTTATAATTCATCAATATTTATATGGGTTAATTAATAATTGCATAACACATGACTAAGTTAAATATATCTTAGTCATGCTTCCATGCATGATTTTTTTTATTATGTATTAATACACTTAATTTATTCATCACTTTACATTAAAAATTTATAGATAAGTTTGAATTATATAATAAACTAATTAAAATTGTACAATATCAACAATTGAATTAATAAAATTTTCTCTCACACTATATATATAAATACTCACATTCATTATTGGTAGCTGAAAAGTAATGTTGGAAATAATATATATATATATATATATATATATAATGAAATTAATGGCTGCAGATAGTAGATAGTGAGCCAACAAACTGATTAATTAGTGTCTTTCTTTTGTGAGAAAAAAAAATAATTGATGGTTCTATTGTTATAGTAATAAAAAAAATATAAAAATCAAAGATTTTAAAGGTTTATTCTTATTTATATTGAATTTAACTTTTAAGTTATATTTGTATTATTTGATAATTAGAAATATATATATATATAACTTGAAATTTAAATTATGATAATTTTTAAGGCACAAGAAAAAAAAATTAAATAACATATTGTGATTTTTAGATGAGGGAATAAGAAAAATAAAATCGATAAATATAAAAAATATATTTTGTATAGAAAGTATGGAAATGGCGTAAATAAAAATATTTTTATAAATAATAATAGAAAAAAGGAAAGAAAGAAAATGATATATACATAGAAAAAGATTTGACACATTTAATAGATTGTGACAACAGCTTTTTCTGGTAATAGCACCACCTATGGTTGTTCACAGGTCAGATTTTTTCTAAATCTGACCCAACACGATTTAAAAGGTTTTCATGAATTATTTGTTGGAACCGAATCAATCTGATTTGATTAAGTTCAATCAGATCGAGTCGGTTTGTTTTTATAACTCCACCCAAAAAAAATTTAATTTCCATTTAAAAATAAGAATTGAAATTGAAATTAAAAATTTTAATTCAAATTCAAATTTTTTAATTTTAAAATTTTGTTGAAATTATAATTTTAACGTTTATTTCATATAAAAAATTAAAATTAAATAAAAAATTAGTAACAATGAAAGTGTTTGTTTGAGTTGGAAGCGATGGTGAACCATCGATGGTAGCGATGGCGGTGGAGGTAGATTGCCAACAATGATGATCCGGCGAGTTATCGTTGTCGGTTGTGACGGTCCGACGAATCATTATCGTTAGAGATAGCTGTCAGACGAGTCACCGTAGTTGGAGGTGACTGACCACCATTGCCGGTGATAATTTTAAAGATGAAGGTGGCTATAGCGATAGCAATGAGAGATATGATTATAATGGTTATTAAGAAATTATAATTTTTATGGATTAAAAATGAAATTATATAATTAATTTTTTAATTATATTATAATTTCATAAAATTGTAATTATAATTATAATTATAATTTTAGATAATTATTAAATATTAAAATTAAAAATTTTAATTTTAATTTTAGACACTCCAAACAAAATTATATTTAATGAGCTAACAAAGTTACATTTAATGAGGTTTTTAATGGATCCGGATCAAACTGTTGTCTCAAATGCAAGTCTTAATGGCTCCTGTATTTTTTTACTTTAATCGTTTAAATGGATCCGTTAATGTCAATCAATCAATCAACCAAATTGCAAAAAGTAGCTTTAAAAATCAACCTAACCAAATTAATCAGAATGTTTTTTAAAAAAAATTAAAAATTTAAATAAAATTAATAAAGTTAATCTAAAACATGAATATTCAGTTTGATTAAATTTATCGTTAATTTGAACAGCCATAGGGCCATCCGAAATTAATTTGGCTTTATAATTAATTTGATTTTAATAATGTTTATAAGAGTGGAATTAGGTGGCCAAATAGTTTGTGTATATATATATATATATATATTGATTTCATTGGGATCTTTCAAGTCTTAACTTAGACCTTATTATACGACTTTCTTATCATTTATGACACTATAGACATGTATCACTACCAAGTTGAAGGAGGGGACCAGAAGTGATTGTGGCTCTTTAACTTTCAAATTATGATTTTTTTAAGTGTAATTTTATAAAAATTAGTAATATATTAAATATTATCTGTTTATTTTTGGTGAAAATTTTCCATATTATATAAAAATTAACTAATTATAATAAAATTTTAATATAAAATATGATATAAAAAAATTAAGCCACTGTTAAAAAAAATTTCTGGGACCATCATCCTTCAGGCTAAGATCTATGGTTGTCCTCGGTCTCTCTATAAATACACAATATATTTAGAGATCAAAAGAAACATGCACTTAAGCTTTAACGATATCTAGAAATGGAAATCTTTAGCGATCAAACTCAATCTTATTTGATCTTCTTCTTTTTTCTATGGCTATTCTCAACCTTTCTTTTATATCTCTTCAAGAAACCCAACAACAACTCCACCTTGCACCACCTTCCAACCCCACCAGCTCTTCCACTCATTGGCCACCTCCACCTTCTCAGCCGAGTTGGATATAAATGCTTTCATAATCTCTCATCAAAATACGGCCCTTTGCTCTATCTTCGACTTGGCTTTTTTCCTGTTATTGTAATCTCATCAGAATCACTTGCAAGTGAGATTTTCAAAACCAATGATCTTCTTTTCGCATCAAAACCAAAAACTCCATTTAATGAAGGATTATTATTTCAAAGCTATGGTTTCTTTCTTGCTCCATATGGAGATTATTGGGTTTTCATGAAAAAACTGTGTGTAACAGAATTACTAGGAGCACGACAAATCCAAAGATCTCGTTTCGTTCGAACCGAAGAACTTGAACGTTTCTTGAAAATAATTTTTGAAAAAGCTTATAAAAACGAGAAAGTTGATTTAAGTCGAGAACTAGTAAAACTATCAAATAATAGTATATGTAGAATGGTAATGAGTACAAGGTGTTCAAAGGAGGATGATGAAGCTCAAAAATGTAAGGAGTTGGTGGCTGGGTCCATGGAGCTTGCAGTAAAGTCTGCTTTAGCTAGCTTTTTGGGTCCTTTAAAGAAATTAGGTTTATTGGAGTTTAAAAAACAGTTAGAGGATGTACCTAGACAGTATGATGAGTTGATAGAGAAGATTATGAAAGAGCATGAAGATAGAGCTAAGAGAGATAATGGTGGTGAAAGAGAAGATAAAGATTTAATGGATATTCTCTTGCAAGTTTATCAAGATAAAAATGCAGAATTTAAGATGAGCAGGAACCACATCAAGGCCTTTGTTCTGGTAATTATTATTAATTTTTAATTTAGAATATTTAATTTAAAATGGTACTTAACTTTTTTTTTTTTTTTTTTTTTTTTGCATTTAAATAATTATTAGAAAATGATCTCGTATAAAAAAAATGACAAATATATAAAAATTTTATAAACGAATGAATATATCAATTATCATAAATTAATTGATTTTGTATAAATAAATTTTAATATTTATTCACATGTGAAACAATTAATACATACAAAAGTTATTCACTTTACAATTATATGCATTTGACCAACCAAGAAGATGTATTTATATATTCTAATGTTTGATAACAGGGAGTACAAATTAACAAACAATGAATTCTTGCTCTAATGATTTTATATCATATAGGATTTGAACCCTAATAAAAAAAGTGAAGAAATAGACTTCATCCGAGTGGAATTCGGGTGGAATGTCAGGTTTAATCACAAGTTGGATTAGAAATATCTAGCCTTAACCCTTCCCCAAATTCAAATATGATAAATCAACTGGGTGAATAAAATAAAATATCCAAGAATTTGAATTTTAAGATTGACATGAATTCAAATTAAAAATTAGTAGAAGATACTTAAATTTGTTTTCACATCATATATATATATATATATATATATATATATATATATACACACACACACACAAGATTTAGATCAGACTCAAATTCGATCTATTAAACTCATGATGAGAGTGATAATAATGAGAATAAATCCTTTTGGTCAACTCGGCTGTCCTATAAGATTATAAAATATATTTTCTCCCATACTCTATTTTTTACATGTATACATACCTTACTAATTGAATATTATAACAATTAATATTTCTTTCTACTTGTATATTTCAGGATCTCTTCATTGCAGGGACACATGCTCCAGTAAATACTGTGGAATGGGTTATGGGAGAGCTTATAAACCATCCTAATGTATTCAAAAAGCTAAGAGAAGAGATAGAGTCAGTTGTTGGAACAGATAGATTAGTGGAAGAGTCTGATATTTCAAATCTCCATTATTTGCAAGCAATAGTAAAGGAAGCACTAAGACTATACCCATTAGGACCTGCAATACCTAGAGAATGTGGTGAAGATTGTAAAATTGGAGGATTTAATATACCCAAAGGAACTGCAGTGCTCATTAACTTATATTCAATAATGAGAGACCCAAAAATATGGGAAAATCCTAATGAATTTTATCCAGAAAGATTCTTGCAAGAAAATCAAAAGGAAATTAATAAGAACCAAAATTCCTTTGGTTTTGTTCCATTTGGTGGTGGAAGGAGAATGTGCCCTGGTTCACACTTGGCTTTAACTTCAATAAATATCACTGTTGCTTATTTGGTTCAATGCTTTGATTGGAAGGTTGATGGAAATGGAGGAAAGGTCAATATGGAAGCTCACTCAGGTATGGTTTTGTGCATGGGCAATCCACTTTTGTGTCTTCCAATTGTTCATTTTAATCCATATGCTGATGCTGCTTAGATATATTACTGTGCTATGGTGTTTAATTAGTTTTCTATAACTAGCTATGCAATAAATTTCGTTGTTAGTTAGATTTCAATCATCGTTAGTTAGATTTCGATGAAAGTTCGAACTCATAAGTTCATAACTTTTGGGTCGACTTCAATAATCGTATCATTTAGCCAAAGTTTATTATATTCTCAAAGCATTATGTATATATTTATCTAATTTTATCACTTATCATATGTATATATCCATCTCTATCATGATTATATTAATTTTCTGGTTATATTATTGGTTTTCAAGTTAATTTGAATTCAACTATAGTTTAATTTAATGATTAGTGTTACTCAAAATTAAAATTTTATTTTTTATAAAAATAATAATCATGTCATATATTATAAATATATTCCGTGTTGATATCATGAATCATAAATTATTAAAATCAATAACCCTTAAGCAGGGACGAAATTATTTGATGGCTCACGTGGATTTGAGTCATTCCAGTTAAAAAATAAATCATATTAATTTATATAAAAATTTTTACTTGATCATTTAAATTTAATTTTTTACACAAAAATTTTATTGGCCTACCCAAAATTATATGACTTAATCCTTAACCTTAAATTATTCTAAAAGTTTTCAAATTCAAATTAAACTTTTACTATGTCTTTGGTTGAATTCTATTAAAAAAAAACTAATTTTATTTGTAAATAAATTTTAAATAAAATTTATTTATAAATGAATTGTCATATTTAGTATAATTATAAAATTTATTTCAAATGAAATTAATATTGTGTTTTTTATAATTTTAAAATTTATTTTAATATTTCACTTTGTTAAAAATACTCTAATAAATATATTATTTATTTACATATTTTCTTTTCAAAAAATTTATATTACATTAATGAAAATATAATTATTTAAAACTTAATTTAATATTTATCAATATTACCTTTTATATACATTATTTTTTCAAAAATAAAATACAATATTAACCATAAATAATTAAATTTATTAAGGATTTTATAGTTATGAACTAATTTGAAGAAAAAGTAATTATAAAATATAGAATAAAAAAAATATAATAAATACTAAAAAGCTATAAGGTATAAATTAAAATATATAAAATAAATAAATAAAAATAAAAAAGGAAGAAAAAATAAAATATGAAGGAGTTAGGATAAAAAAATTTACATAAATATCTAAAAAAAAGTGAAGTTAAGCAAAACTCTACCTTATAAGCATAACACACTCTTAATAAAAAAATTGATAAAAAATAAAAATAAAAATAAATGATCTCAAATAAATAAAAGTGTCAAATTCATAATTGTTATATTTTTATCCATTAAAATTTAAAAAGTAAAATATTAGAATTAATAAAAGTATTTTAGCTTTCTAAAATTAATTGGTTTAAAATTGTAGAATTTATTTGAAAATATCAATTATTTTAATATGATTTAATTTAAATATTTATCAATTTACAGATTTAATTATTTAAAATTTTAAATAAATTTAAATTTAAAATAAATACAAAACTACGAATTTATAAATAAATTTTATAAAATTTATTTATATTAGTAAAATTATTTTACCAAAAAAAGAATTCATAAATCGTTAGAACCCTTTTAATCCTATCGGTATCATTTAGAGAGTTACAGTATTTGAACTAGTGAAACAGAGATGGCTGCAAAGTGCAAATTTACATTTTTCAATATGAATGTGCATAAATTCATTGAAGATTTCAACACATCATCACACAACTAGAGAGATCTTTTTATTTTTTATGACCTCATTTTTTTTCCAGTTTTTAATTAATATTTTTGAAGTTACAATACTTTCAACATATAATCCTCAAAATTCTAAGATCTTATAAGGTAAAAATACGATCTCAACAGCTGCCAGTAATTTATATCGAGTAACACTGTGTGAATAAAGTGATTTGAAAATTCTATAATCAAACTGAATCTCTAGAAATTTTATTTTTAAATTATCGAAATCGAATTGAATGAAAAAAAATATTTATATTCAATTATTTTGAAAATTTGATACCAATTAGAGTAATTAGAGATTCTGTTCCAATTCGAATATATTTCGATTTGCTTCGAATATTTAAGTATTTTAATTTAATTCGATTCGGATATTCGATAATTTAGTACCGACATTCAGAGATTTGAATATAATTTTAAAATAAATATATAAAAAATATTATAAATTTATATATATATATATATATATATATATATATATATATA
>CANXYC010804533.1:0-20000 GCA_948193065.1 Aleurites moluccanus
TATTATTATAGTAAAGTATCTATTATATTATATGTTATATGTTATTAAATATTTTATGCATATTATGGCATTTATTACTATCACTATGCATTTACTGCATTCTTATGCTTTTGAACTCACTGAGTATTTTTATACTCATTCTTTTAGTGTTTAATATTTTTCAGGTCTTTGGTGAGGCACGTATTCCATTGGCAACATCTTCATCTACCTTGGAAGTGAGTTTGCATGTATATATCAAACTCTACAGCTATGTAAACAATATATAGAATAGTTTCCATGGTACTGTATATAGATTGTTGGCATGTAGATATAATTATGGTTTGCATATTTATTATGTTGCTTGTAATTAATGTTTGGCTTATTTATATATATTGATGAGTTGTATGTTACATATATATTGAGATTATTGATGGAGATCCAGAAGGGATCAGTAGTTGGGATGATTGGGAATATTATTGAAGTGTTATTTGTTGTGTTTAATTTTGGGCATAGTCCTATTTTATGGGAAATGCTGGCGAATTTTCTTTAGCATTTATAAGTTTATTAAGTTGTAATTATTTTTGCATATCATATAGATGGTTCATTGGGGTTCTTTGTGGTATTGGTCGCTTATGCATCACCCATACCCTAGGACCGTTGCGACTCTCGGGATGGGTCGTGACATATAGGAGTGTTAGATGATGAATAGAATGAATTTTGTATTCAATTGCATCAATTGATGTATTTGGTGAATTTTCCCCAAATTGAAACCCTAGATTGAAGTTATATGAAGTCAAACACTAAATTGGTGTAATTAATATTTAATTAGCTTTGAATATGTTAATTGGAGGCTAATAGATGAATATTTTGTGGTTGGTTTGTTGTAGAAAACAAGGAATTGGAAGAATGCCACTTTTGCCTTCTTTAGAGATTTTGGTGAAAAGTCAATTTTGCTAGCCTATTTGAAGTGTGAGGTGAGTTTAATATGCATCATTTGTCATGTCTAATGCATTGATTTGATGATTGAAACTCTCCCCTAAAAACCCAATGTTGGTCGAATGGCCTAACACTATTCATACCCTTGGATTTTGTTTGGTTTCCTTCATGTTTCACTTGCCAATTTGATCTTTTAAATATTGTTTATTGTTGGATATCTATTGCTTATTGAGTTGCCTTGATTGAGGGCTTATTGTTAATTATATGTGTAATGTCAATGTTGCACCATAACCTAGCCAAATTATCCATTCAATATTGCATACCATGTGTTTGATGAAATGCCTAGTTTATTTGCCATTGGTCTACCATTTGAATGTCATTGTCACCAGCGATATTGGCTAGCCAATTAAGCCAATCATTTGATCTTGGATGTCCAACTTATATTATATCTTATTGGTTGTTGTTATACCTGTTGCTATTGCTTACGTACCTTTAATTGTTTATCCATTGCTTATTTGCAGTCTCGTTTGATTTATTCATTAGCTGTAGTTTATTGATCAGACCATTGTCATATATTGATATCATTTGACTTGTTTCCATGATCATATTGATTATAATGTGATTTGACAGAGCTTCCTCACCGACGGGTAGCAGGTAAATACCGTCGGTAATATGCACATTGTATACTAGATACCATATCTAGGAAGGATTAACTGTCCTAGTCATAAGACCTGATGAGTCTTATTTATATTGACATATGATTGATATATGTTATACGTGTTCATGGCCCACTATCTGTCTTATTTACATGATATGAGTTTCATTGACTTGCTTATTGATTTTGTAGCCCTCTATTGTATTCTAATTCCTCATTCTATAATCGATGTGCATCTTATTATTTATTGATTATCTTCCTATTATTTATTATTATCTTAGCTATTTCCTTTGGATGATCTATATTAGATTCACTGAGTATTTAATACTCATCCCATTAGTTGTTTCCCCTTTTACAGGTGCAGAATAGAAAGCAGATTCCCGACTGTTGTTTTCCCAAAGAATTCTGCATACCGGATTTGACAGCATAATTAATTTAACACTATATTTTTGTGTATATTTTAGATGCTCCATGATGTGTATTAATGGCATAGTTAAACTTTAAATATGTATATATAGCATAATATGGAGTTTAATTATTATTATGGTATGTGATGATATTAGATACAACCAATTTTAGAATGAATTACAGATAGACTATAAAATACAGAATGCCAGAAAGGATATTAATTAAGTAATTGATTAATAATTTGGTAGTAATTGAATATAGTATGTGATACTAGGTTCTACGGGTGCTGGTTGCCTCTGGCATCTCTTGCATCCTAGGACTGTCATGTTTCGAAAATGGGACGTGACAGAGGTGGTATCAGAGCATAGGTGTATATCAATAGTAATTAGATACAGAGTAATAAACTTAAGTAAACCATGGTGATGCGAACCCCAATCGACTTGCTCTGAGACCCAACACCTTTACGCATGGTATACGACCCCTTGGAAAGCCAAATCAGATTTGAACAAGAAACCTTGACCCAATAGCAACCTGTGCTAGAGAACCTTAGTATAATTAATGAACGCCACAAATTGGTTAGTTTTGATAAGTTCAAAATGATTCTTAGCAAGAACCAAAATTGAGAGAATTTTCTCATAAAATTTATATTAATCAAAATCTAAAGTCCTGATTTACATAAATAGCTAGGTATTTATAATGACTAGCTTACATGAAAACCTAACTTTAACTTCCTAGATAAAATAAATTTTCTAAATAAGAATAACCTTACTAGATAAGAATAATCTTCCTAGGTAAGAATAATTTCCTAGATAAGGATAACCTTTCTAGATAAGAATAATCTTTCTAGATAAGGATAAGCTTCTAAATAAGATAAAAATAAAACCTAAATTAGTTTTAGGCTATAACTAATATAAAACAGGCCCAAAACTCACTAATATACTTAATTTTAATATAATTATACAACCCATAAATATATTATACTAAAACTAATTAGATAAAGATTGATCAAAATCTAATGTGTACAGAACCTTACTTGGGATCATATCATTCCCCCTTTCTTGAGAAATGATTCGTCCTCGAATCATATGTCATGGTATCATTGAAATTCGAAGCTTCTCTTGCAAGTGTCATTCTTCCTTTGTTGGAGAAAACTCGTCCTCTAACTTTGAAAAACTAAAGTAGTAAAAACATCACACAAGTTTGCGAACTTTCCTTCTTGATGATTACTAGCAAATTAAGAGTTTGGAAAATTTGGAAATTTGTTGGAAAAATATCAAAGAAATTATTAGGTAAAATAAAATTCGTTCTAGAAATATCCAAAAATTCCGCATTATTTTTATTTTTGTGGAGAACTAAATTGTTCTCCTTTGTTTCAATTGCTGGAATTTCTTCATGAATAACTTCGATTGATTGAACCTTATTTTCTTCTTCAATTTTTTCATCCAACCAATCCGATTCACAAGTAACCTCGATGGGATAAATTATTATGCTTTCTACCACACCACTCTTAATCTCATTTTTAGGTTGTTCTATTAATAACTTTGATGCAACTTTTTCTTCAGCTTTCCTTCTTTGACGTTTAGCTCTTTGCTCGGCTTTCCAACTTTCACGTTCTTCGTTGTTTCCTCGAAAACTCTTTTATAGTATTCCTTGAGCATCTCCTCTTTAGATTTCATTATTTTCTTTTGTGCAATTGGAGTATTTGGATTTTGCCTCTTTGAGAATGAACCTTCTAGCCTCTCCATTCCATCTCTCATCTTTTTAAAATGCAAGTTTATGGCTTGAAACTGTTTTTCAAAGGCCTCCAATTTAGAGGCAATGTCAATTGCTTGGATGTCTTTTATTTCGTTACTCATTATGATAACCTGTAAAGAATGTTAGGAAAGCAAAAGAATTTCTCACTTCACTCCCTTATGTGTTTCACTCAAGTATTCACGTCACTCAAGTTTACTCGTGTTTAATCACAGTTTTCAATGACTTTTCTCTAGATGAGCTTACACTCTTGCCTTCTACCACTCAACTCTTGCTTAAAGTTCTTACAAAAACCACTCAAATGAATCAAATTAATCAAATTGCAAAATTCATCAACTGACCAAGCGAAAGTATGAATTTTTGACACAAATTAGTAAATCTAGCAATCGAAATGGACAAGGACTTCCTTGAGGGAAAAAAAATTGATAGAAACGAAAACAGAAAGAGAATAGACAAACTAAGACTAAAATTCAATTAAACGAAAAAGAAAAAGAATTTAAATGATCAGGAATAATTAGTAATAATTATTTTCGAATAGCAAAGAAGTAGAATTATGCAATTCAAAAAATTAAAGAACAAACTTTAATAGTTTTTCTAGCTTGTTTTTGATTTTTGAGTTGAAAAGTAAGATCCTATTTCAATGCTGAATTATTTTTTTTTTTCAATCAACTTCTTTTTTTTTTTTTTTTTTTTAATGCTGAATTTTTTTTTTCAATGCTGTTTTTTTTTTTAACAAGTATTTAGCAACTCAAATAGAAAAGGTAAACTCAAACGAAGACAAACGAAATGGAACGAAAGAATGGAAACAAACGAAAAGAAACGAAAACAAGAAAACTAAGTAACAAAGTAAAATAAAGATATGCAAACCTGATTTAGAGCCTAAGCTCTGATACCAAACTGATGCGAACCCCAATCAACTTACTCTGAGACCCAACACCTTTACACATGGTATGCGACCCCTTGGAAAGCCAAATCAGATTTGAACAAGAAACCTTGACCCAATAGCAACCTGTTCTAGAGAACCTTGGTATAATTGATGAACGCTACAAAGTCGTTAGCTTTGATAAGTTCAAAATGATTCTTAGCAAGAACCAAAATTGAGAGAATTTTCTCACAAAATTTATATTAATCAAAATCTGAAGTCCTGGTTTACATAAATAGCTGGGTATTTATAATGACTAGCTTACATGAAAACCTAACTTTAACTTTCTAAATAAAATAAATTTTCTAAATAAGAATAACCTTACTAGATAAGAATAATCTTCATAGGTAAGAATAATTTCCTAGATAAGGATAACCTTTCTAGATAAGAATAATCTTCCTAGATAAGGATAAGCTTCTAAATAAGATAAAAATAAAACCCAAATTAGTTTTGGGCTATAACTAATATAAAACAGGCCCAAAACTCACTAATATACTTAATTTTAATATAATTATACAACCCATAAATATATTATACTAAAACTAATTAGATAAAGATTGATCAAAATCTAATGTGTACAGAACCCTACTTGGGATCATATCACATGGAGTTTAGGAATTCCTGTTTCGTCTTTTATTGTATTCCTCAAGTATGTATATGTATTATGCGTTTCTGTAACGTACCGAGTTTGTTGTTTCTATTTTTTGACAGTTGATAGAGATGTCTGATGATAGAGACAATGATACCAGAGAGGCAGAGTTAGCCTCTAATGAGTCTCTTGTCAGAGAGATGTCAGAGCAACTGTCCAGATCTCGACGAATGACAAAGGAGACATGGAGGAGTGATGACCCTTGAAGGATGAAGATGATGGAAGGGATGATGGATTTATGTCGAGAATTAGCATAATTGAGGCGAGAATGACAGAATATGCCACCAGCAGTGCCACCTCTTGCTGCACTAGCTGCTGTACCTGCTGCTCCTGCACCAGCTCCAGTATAGCCAACAGTATTTCTTGGTGAGCCTGCTGTGCAGGGAGACCGTCGAGTTATTGATGAGGGCGGAGTTACTATGTTTAACTTTCTGAAACTTAATCTGCCTGAGTTTCGGGGAGATAGAGGCGATGAGTCTAATGATTTCTTGTAGCAGATAGAGAAGGTAGTCAGGAGACTATCTTATTCTGATGCTAGGGCAGTTGAGCTAGTTGGATTACTGCTGAAGGGGAAAGCCTGGACTTGGTTTTCTTGACACATGGAGCCTAGATTATATGGTGATCGTCCTCCTACCTAGACAGAGTTTAGACAGGGGCTTATAGATGAGTTCCTGATAGAAGGGGTGAGGACCAGAAACTTGATTCAGTTTGAGTAATTAGAACAAGGTAACAGGACAGTTGAGAAGTACGTTGAAGAATTCATTAGATTGAGCAAATATGTTGCATGTATTGCTCCTGCTGAGGTAGATCTTATTAATAGATTCAGGAGGGGATTGCATGCCTCACTTCATAATGCCCTGCTTGCTACAGAGTTCACATCTTTGACTACTATTATTGATAAGGCTACTCAGATGGAGAAGAAATACAAGTTAAAGAGAGCTAAGAGAGATCAGTAAAGGAAGGGAGGACCTAGATCACAGAGTAGGAGAGGGGAGAGCAGCTCCCAATCTGGACAAACAGAACCAATACCTAGATTTGACCAGAAACCTCCATCAAGAAGTCAGAGGAGGAGGACACAAGTAGGGGACCTCTAGTGCAGTCAGCATCTGCCTATTCACAGGGTTCTTTTAGGCCTATTACACAGATGCTCGGTGTGCCCATTTGTAATTTTTGTGGTAGAAGACATGGAAGGGAGTGTCAACGACAGATAAGTGCTTGCCTGAAATGTGGGCAACATGGTCATTTCATTAACAAATGTTCTTTGTGGGGTGATCAGCAGCCTTCAACATCAGTGTCCCAACTTATTGTTCAGATGAGCCAGAATGTCACTAGAGAGGCTTCTAGTAGGGGCAGAGGCAGAGGTTAGGCATCAAGCAACAGTCAGGCCCTAGCAAGCAGAGGTCAGGGGTGAGTTTTTGCTATGAATACTTAGGAGGCACAAAGAGCTGATAATGCAGTCACAAGTATGATTCTTATACAAAATGAATTAGCTAAAGCATTGTTTGATTTGGGTGCTATACACTCTTTTGTCTCACCATTGTTTGCACCAAAGTTAAATAAAAAGAGACAGTTATTGAGTATTCCTTTAGAGATAACTACACCTATGGAGGAAAGTATATAAGTGAAATATTTTTATCCAGGTTGTGTGGTTGAGAATGATGATAAAATTTTGCGTGCTTATTTGATAGAACTGTTTGTGTTAGAGCTTGATGTGATACTTGGTATGGATTGGCTAACGACACACCATGCAGTTATTGATTGTTATGAGAAGAAGATTAGATTCCAGCCTGAGAGGCAATTAGAATTTGAATTCTAAGGTGATAAATGTGAATCTGGAATCATTTTTTATTTCTACTATCCAATTTAAAAGGATGATAAATAAGGGTTGTTTAACATTCCTAGCTTATGTGATAGATGTGCAGAAGACCTCAATAGGGATTGATTAGATACATGTGGTCTTAGAATTCTCAGATGTCTTTCCTGATGATTTGCCAGGACTACCTCTAGATAGGGAGATTGAGTTTGAGATCGAGAGAGAGGCGCTCGGGCGAGCGCTTACAGCTAGCGACTCCACTGAGGACTGGTCATTTTTTTCAAAATGAAATAGAGGACTACTAATTGACTTTTGAAAATATTTTTCAAAAGAAATTCAAAGCTTAGCTTTCAAGTTGAAATTAACTTTGCATTGCATCATGTATCACTACATGAACTCTTTATCCACTTATAGTCACGATTTTCAGCCTGTAAACTATTATCATCAACCTGGCAACCCTCCTTAGGTATGTTGGGAGATAGAGAATGTATCCAAACTCGCGATGAATCCCTAATCTTTTGAGGGAGAAATGCAATACCACTTGACCCACGCAAGTGGTTAGGTATATTGCTTCTCTGCAGGACCCTATTTAAGCTCATCCACTAAGCCTTCATATAATTGACCCTAGAACTTGACTACTCTTACCTCAAACAGTACAAACTCGACCTATACTCGGAAATAATGAAATATATCCACTTACCTCAAATAGTACAAACCCAACCCTGTACCTAGAAATAGTGAAACAAATCCACTTACTTCAAACAATACAAACTTGACCTGTACCTAAAAATAGTGAAGCAGATCCACTGACCTCAAACAGTACAAACCCGACCTACACTCGAAAATAATGAAACAGATCTACTCACCTTTAACAATACAAACCCAATCTGTACCCAAAAATAATAAAATAGATCCACTAATCCCAAATAGAACAAACCCAACCTATACCCAAAACAGGGAAACATAGCTACTCCCCTTAAACAGTACAAACCTGCCTTGTACCAAGAAACAGTGAAACAAATCCATTTACCTCAAACAGTATAAATCCAACTTGTACCCCAAAATAGTGAAATAGATCCATTCATTTTGAATAGTACAAACCTGATCTATATCCAAAATCAGTCCAAATCAGACTTGTGACAAAAAATCAGACAAAATCAGATTTGTTTTCAAAATCAGTTCAAATTAGACTTATGACCTAAAAATAAGACCATATCAAACTTGTGTCCAAAATGATGAACCTGCCTACCAAATAATGAAATCGACCTACTCACCAAGCAAACCAAAATCAAACGGTGAACTTGACCCACTCAAATACTTACCATGCTTGACCCATGTCCTAAACAGTGAAATCAACCCATTGTCCTACCACTAAATTGACTAAACTGACCTATCAAAATCCAAATAGTGAAACTGACCAACTGTCTTACAACTAAGATAACCCAGTTACCTAAAAACACTATCCAAACAGTGAACCTGACTCGCTAAACAAAACATTAAGTCAAACTAATAACCAAACTGACCTGTGGGTCCGAAATCAAACCCATTGACTTAGAGGAACACTTTTTTCTCGAAAGTCATTCATACCAAAACCCACTTCTATTTGTAGTAGCATCTACTTGTCATTGTGCATAGCAGACTTACACCCTTTTTTACTAATAGTCCAATAAACTTATCCTTTTCCCCGTCCTTTCATGAAAGGTACTAATGGCCGAAGAGATTGATCCTGAAACATGAACACTCTACTCATAACCCTTCTTAAGAGACAAAAAGACACCTTTTGGGCTATTTTAGAGGCATAACATAACATGTTTGCTAAAACCTTCAATAAACAACACCAATCCATAATCCAAAAAGTTAAAAGGATGCTTGAACAAAGCCCTAAAACACCTCCACCACCTCATAATGCCAACCCATCTACCTCAACTCCTTCTATTATTGATCTGACTAATAACAGGAAATCCCCAAAAATTCTCCAGTTGATATTGCTCACACCACACTTGCCTCCTCTCTGAATCTTTTTTAGGAAGGAGATTAACTTGTTATAATTGAGGCCTGAAAGTTAATAGAGAAATTCAAATCCATGGAGAGAACCTTTAAGAACCTAAAGAGACACGACGATATGATAGACATAGACTCTTTAGCCCTGTTTCCAAATGCCAGGCTCTCCTCTAAGTTCAAAATGCCCTCTATAGACAAATTTGATGGCACTACTTACCCTAAGACCTACCTAAAGATGTATGTGAGGGCAATGACTCCTTTTGTTGTTGACAACGAGCTCATTGCCCGTTGTTTGAACAGTTTTTAATCGGTGCCTCCATTAGGTGCTTTGTCGACCTGGACATGAATTTAAAAAAACTTGGGACGACATCTGTAATGCCTTTGTCAAGAAATACCACTATAACATAGAGGTGGATATTACTTAACGAGAACTTGAGACCACCGAACAATAGTCTAGAGAATCTTTCTCTACTTTCCTGACCAGGTGGAGATCTAAGGCAGACCAAATGTTGAACTGGCCCATTAAGTAAAAACAAATAGATATCATTGTCAAGAACCTCCTTTTAGTCTACCGAACTCACCTTAAAAAACAATACCTCTCTAACTTTAAAGCTCTTATTGCCATAACCTCTAAGATTGAGGACTTGATCTAAAGTGGGTAGATCAAGGATGAGTCCTCCACCTCTAGCTCCCGATATTAGAGGAATCCCAACTACACTCCTACCATACCTCAAACAACCCCACTAATTAGAAAAATGGAGAAGTAGCTAGCATCTCTACCTACCAACCTATGATACTTAAAAGAAGGTCCTTCACAGACTTGGGCCTCCCTCTCATTACTGTTTACAAGAAATCCTTGGAGGCTAAACTAATCAAGCATCTAGAGCCTATATCTCCACCAAACCCTATGCCAAAGAATTGGGATATAAATGAATATTATAAGTATCACCAGTCCAAGAGGCATAGGACTAGTGACTGTATGAATCTAAAGCACAAAATTCAAGACCTTATGGATAATGGAGACATTCTTCTCCTTATGAGGCAACCAAACATAAACACTAACCCTCCCCCAAACTACTAACCAAATGTCCATTTCACCTCTGACCTCGAGTTTGATTCAGTCTCCTTGATTAGGTCAAACTCTAGCTACTGTTATGTCTTTGACCTGAATGACTTTGTGGAAGAGATCGATGCCATAACCATAAGTGGTGAATTTACTCAACCACCGGTACAGCTCGTCTAACCATCATCCACTATGCAATCCATTCCCCTACCAGCAGAAAAGATCAAATCCTCTAGTGAGCCTGATGAGGATGTTGACCTCAAGCAACTAAAAAAGACCCAAGTAAACATCTCTATATGAAGCCTCATCCAATCATCTTACCCTCATCTTTAAGCTATTTACAAGGCCTTAAACCAATGCCAAGCCCCTATTGACATCTCCCAAAAGATTCTGATTGCCTCTTTCATCAATTCAATGACAGCTACAACCATCTCCTTCACTAACTGTGACCTGAGGGAAATAAGCCACTACAATGTTCTTTACATAATGGTCATAACTTGAGGCAAGATAGTACCCATGGTTTTAGTTGATAACAAGTTTGCCTTGAATGTTTGTTTTTTAAAGGTGGTGAGTTGCCTAGGCTTAGAAGCTTCAGATTTCACCCCCTCTTATCAGACAGTGAAGGCTTATGACAATACCAAGCGTGAATTAATTGGGGTAGCTACCTTGGATGTGACCATCGGAACAGTCACCATTCCCATTCCTTTCCAAGTTATTGATGTGTCTACTTGCTTTAATTTGCTTCTAGGTAGACCTTGGATCCATCAGACTAGAGTTATGCCCTCATCTCTCCATCAAAAACTAAAATTCCCTCATAGGACTTCTATTGTCACAGTCAAAGGTGACATGCATAGAAAGAGTGAGGTCCCACCTTTTATGCCGATCCTTGAGATCCAACCTGAGTCGATTGGGATGAAATTATCATGATTCTCATTTTATATCGTCCAGTTTATCCAAGTAGAAGAAGGTAAAGAACTGGTCTCATTTAATATTCCCAAAGGGGTCAAAGTTATCTATTTAATCTACCTGTATGTAGGATACAATCTTATTCAAGTTAACCCACCTAATAAGGAAAAGACAACCTTCATCATTGAATGAGGTACTTATTGCTACAAGGTCATGCCATTTGGACTCAAGAATGTCAGGGAAACTTATCAGAGAATGGCCACTACTCTTTTCATGACATGATCCACAAAGACATCGAAGTATATGTGGATGATATGATCATTAAATTCAAAATAGTGCAGGGACACTTGGATGCTTTGAGATTATTCTTCCAGAGACTCAGACTGTACAACCTGAAACTAAATTTGGCTAAGTGCTTGTTTGAGGCATCCTCCAGGGTGTTTATAGGACATATGGTCAGCAAGAAAGGTATAAAAAGTTTATCTAGCAAAGTCAAAAGCCATTCTAGAAATGCCACCTCCTAAAATAAAAAAAAAAGAGATCAGGGGTTTCCTAGGACGGTTATAATACATCAATTGTTTCATTGCCCAATTAGCTGACACTAGTGGGCTTGTGTTTAAACTGTTAAAAAAGGGATCCTCCAAAGAATGGAATGACGACTACCTGAAAGCCTTTGAGAAAATCAAGGAATATCTACTGAATCCACCTATACTACAACCGTTCAGACCAGGAAAGCCTTTAATATTATACCATTCAGTTACTCAATAAGCCATGGGTGCGATGCTCGCTCAAAATGCAGCAGATTCACACAAAGAGAATGCCATCTATTACCTAAGTAAATGTATGCTTACTAATGAGCTCAAGTATAATTAGATTGAGCGATTATGTCTTGCTTTGGTATGGGTGTGCCACAAATTACAACATTACTTGGGTTCTTACACCACCCACGTCATAGATAATAAGAGTCCCTTGAAATTCCTTATAGAGAGGCTAATTCTTGACAATAAAATGGCACGTTGGTTAGTTGTTCTTGTGGCATTTGATATGAAGTATGTCTCGAGAAAAGCAATCAAAGGAAGTGTCATAGCTGTAGAACCTATCAAAGATGATGGGTCCTTTGAACCAGAGTTCCTTGATGAAGATGTAGTGAAATAAAACCCAAATTAATTTTCTGACCAAACCAGAAACCCTCTCACAAGAGGGGTGAACTATGATGGATTTTGATTCCCATTTGACGGAATACGTAGGCATGCTCTAAATTGGGGCTGCAAATCCAAAAAATCTAAATATTGTTTCTCACCCTCACCCAAAATCCAAACATATTTCCTCATATTTCTTCCACCTTGTGTCTATATTAGCTTACCAGTCTGCTTGCCTTTGCATCATCATCACCACCACCACCTACCTATTCCTTCCTCTTGCTCCACAATTCCTTCTTATTACCTCCCTCCCTCTCCTTTTCACCCAAATATTCATCCCTGTTGCCCCCTCCACACTCTGCCACCCTCCCTACTCTCCCTCTAGCTGACCAAACAGATTTGTGATTGACCTAATCAATATCACTGATCACTGGTGTATCGAGACTTATATGGTTAACCTAAAACCAATAAAGGCTAGAGTTATCACCTTGACTCTAAATTAAATGTAGAACTGATTTATATTTTATTTAATACTTTAAATTATTTATTTACAACTTTACCATCTAATTTATATCTTGCAATATTATTCTATCCATTAAATAATAATTTTAAGTCATAATTAATTAAAAGCCAAGTTAGAATTTCTTAAATAAAAAGCCTAGTCCCCGAAGTTAGATCCATTCGAAGGTCTAGTGTATTTTGTCCGTTGTGCAAATTAAATTTGAGTAATTTTTGGGTTTTTCCTCATATTTTTTTGACAAAAATAAAAATTAATATGGTGACTCTCCAAAACTCATTTTCAAAATAGAATTGAACTCAAAACAAGTTTCAAAATACAAATGAAACAAATTTTCAAAAGAATTGATAAACATAACTTTAAGTCGACTAAATATTTCAACAACATGAGGTCGAAACCTAAAAGAGAGTGTTTTAGTATTTCGGAGTGGTGCTCGAGCAAGATCTCACAACCCTGAGGCTTTGTTTTTTATTATTAGTAAAGGATTTGAACTCAAATATGTTAATACAAAATGCGATATTCATTCCTCAAAGATGATCAATTCGACTCTTGATTCAATATAAGATTTACCTCTTTTCCTCCAAGGATACAACCAAGAAATTGTTCTAGTTGTATTCTTTATAAGAAGGTTATAAATAAAAATAGGTTTTTATTTCATTTCTCGAACTTTTAAAAGATAATTTTTGATATTTTGGTTTTCAAATCATAGTAAAGGAAATCAATTTTTATTTGGTTTTGTATAAAAGTTCTCAAGTTTATGTTTGAAAATTATGAGAAGAAGTTCAAGAAAAGCTCAAAAGTTATAGAAATCCTTCTTCCAGAAGTTTGATCCCTCCTGAAATAGTCCGCATATGAAGAAGTAAAAGGGAGATTAATAGACACAAGGAGATCCCCAGCCAACTCCCAAATAGAAAGAGTAAAGGTGTACAAGCCAAGTATTCTCTTATTAAGCTAAAATAGGTTCCAAAATAGTTTATGTTCTAAATAACAAGTAAAAGAGTTTTCAAAATAATTTGTAAAATCTTGCAATCAAGTACTTATATATTTCTTCTTTATTTTGACTCGATACTTCTTTTTTAGTAAAAATATTAAAAATGAATTAAATCACAAACTATTTAGGCAATAAAACAAGTTGGAAAGGCCCTAAAACTAAGAGAAATCGGACTAGGAAGTGATGGAACAAGCTCGAGGTGAACAACCAGCCCAACATCAAGGTGTAGGGTCATAGGCTGGCCGGCACAGGTTGGGTTACACAACTCTATTGGAGCCGTGAGGCCCTAGTGCAAAGTTATGAGGATCTGCATCCTGGCCTACTTGGCTTGCTTCATTCGGGCTCAATGCTTCTTTTGAATTCCCATCATTCCTATCCTCAAATTAGACTTTAAAAACTAGTCTAAATCATGTTAGAAAATCCAATTCTATTCCTTAATGGCTAGGCCTAAACCTTGGCTACTTCACAGAGCATTTTCACGTAAAAAACTTACCTGAAACTTTTTTTCTTAAATCAAACGTCTTCTTAACAAGAAACTTCACCTTGAATCTAAATATTTCATACTTCATCGTCGGGCTTTGGCTCAGACTCAATAGTTTGCTAAAATTCAGTATCTATACATGCATTGCTTCATAGGAGGACATGATGAAAATTCCCTGAGGAAGAACAAACTGAAAGCCCAAATGAGAAGAAGAGAAGATTCTGAGTTCATATATTATCATGATATGAAGACTTAGGCTAGTAAAGAGGATGGAATTTGCATGAGAACCTTTTATGCAGATCCATTAGTCATTCAAGCTATTGTGGCCAATTTTGTAGTCAAACGAATATTAGTCTATGACGGAAGCTTGGTCAACATTATCACGATCGAACCATATAAGAAGATGGTTCCAAAATAGGAAAATCTTAAAGATGGTTAACTTGATACAAACATTGGATGGGTCAGAGTTGTCAACGATAGGAATAACAAGACTTCCCTTCACCATTGGATCCTTCCTAAGTTATGCCACTATAGTTGAAACATTTGTAGTTGTGAAATTCCATTAACATATAATCTTTTAATGGGAAGACCATTGTTGTATGATTTGGTAGCCTTCATAAATATCAGGCATTTATGAATGACTATCCCAAAAGTAGGAAGGGGATAATTCCATGAGTATAGGACTTATGTCATGTCCCGATTTCAGAACATGACAGTCCTAGGATGCAGGAACTGCTAGAGGTAACCGACACTCGTAGAACCCAATTACTATCTTATCCTAATCCATTTATTAACTTATTATTACCTAATTAATCATTTACTATATATTATGTATTCTGTCTTTCTGTTGTCTGTCATTCTATAATATATTACTCTAATGTCTGTGATCATCATTCATATATGCAACATTCATTTATAACCTTCATATAATATTATACAATCATATATACAGTATAACTATAACTAGTTATACATAACCATGGAGCAAACTAAAATATTTACATAACACAAAGTTCAAAATAATTACACTGTACACACTACACTGCAAAAATCCATAGAGGAATAAGATTCTGGATTCTACCTTCTACTCTTACCTTGAACAAAGGTAAATAACTAAAGGAATGTGTATAAAATACTTAGTGAATCTAATATGCATCATTTAAAGGTATTTGATGGATAAACAACAATATATCAGGTAAATAATCAATAATCAGCAAGGTTGCACACGAAATTACAGAATGAGAAAAAGATAATAGAAACAAGAGTTTGAAATCAATAATCAGGTTCTCAATACTCATATCATAAAGATAAGACAGATAATGGGTCATGATCACATGTAATCATATATAATCTCATATAATATACATAAGATTGATCGGGCCTTATAGCTAGAACAGTTAACCCTTCCCAGCTAAGGTTCAATATATATTCAATGTGCACATTGTGGACGGTATTTATTGTAATATCCTAGAAAGTTCTAACATGTATGCATGAATTAATTCTAAGTTTATGGTTCATTAGTCTTGAAATGATGGGAAATAATTTTAGAGACATAGTTAGAAAGCGAACTTGATACTTTTCTGGAAGATGGCGGTGTCGGGAACGCTGCCGAGAAATTAGCAGTCCGATCAACAGAAGAATTTCTGAAGTTGAACTAGGGATAAAAGATCACTATAATTTATGGGTAATTTTGGTAAAAAGAAAGAAGTGAAAATCATTTAGGAACACTGAAACAGTAACTAATGGTAAAATGGTAAATAAATAGAAGTTTAAGGTGAATAGTGGAAATTAGTCGGTCAGGGTTATAAAATGACTCCAGAATTATTTTTATAAATAAGTATAAATTAAAATAAGCTTATTAACTCCCCACTTTGAATTTTAAATCCTGACAAAATTGACAGAATAAATTACAAAAGAAGTTGGGGTCAAAACCTAATTACTTGAAAACTTAAGAACTAAAATGAAATTTGCCATTTGATTTTCATATAAAAGCAGGCCTTTGTCATTTTTCTAACCTTTTCTTCTTCTTCTTTTGTTCTTCTCTTGGCCGAACATCACCATTGATTTTCCCTCCCTTTCTTCTTCAATTTCCAACCAAAAATCAATAGAAAACTTGAAAGCAAGCTTGAATCATTCATTTTCCATTATTGGATTGCTTGGGAGGCTAAAGAATTTCAAGGAAAAATTGGAAGGAGGTTTCAGCCACATCACCTATTTTAGGTAAACCATTTATTTGTTCAATCTTTTCGTTCAATTAGATGTTAATTAGGTTGAATTTGATGGGTTTAGTGTTTAATTGCAACAATTGATGCTAAATGTTAGAAATCCCTAAATTGTACAGTTATATTGAAGTTGTAAGAAAGGGTTTGATGATTTAGTGTTTGAAATTGTTAATTGATGTTAGAATTAGTCAATTGGATGTGAATAGACAACTAATTGATGTATTATTTGATGTAGAATTGAAGTTTGGATCAAAGTGTTCTATTTGGTTCATTTGGGGAATTTCGATGGAAGTTAGCTTTCTAAAGCAATTTGAAGCATTAGGTGAGTCTATAATGCATCAAATAACATGCCTATTTGATTGAATTGATGATTGGAAACCATATGCAAAAACCCCTTGTTGGCCGAACCATAATGGACTATTCATCCCTTTCGAAATTGCTTGGTTTTGCTTGATTTCTCATAGCCATTTGATCCCATTTTGATGTTGTTTAATTGTGTTCCTTTGATGCCTATACCATTGTTGATAATTTATCTTATGGTTGATTGAATTGAGCAAGTCAATGTTGCACCTAAACCTAACCTATTGGCTTGCCATTGTATGCTCACCATGTGTTTGATGAAATGCCTAGTTCATTTGCCTTTGGCCTATTGCTTTGTATTCCATAGGCTTACCATTTGAATGCCATTGTCGCCAGCAACGTTGGCATGCCAATTGGCCCGCTGATTTTCCTTGCCGAACCAACTTTTGTTCCATACCTTTATTGTTTACCATAACCCTTATGTTTGATTGTACATCATATATTGTAATGCCATTTGTTCAATTGCTATTGAATTGGAAAGATATTGATTATATTGACAGTGATGATACTATTATTGCATAATGGTGTCTATTGACATGTTATCCATTTACATTGACCTAAATGTGTTTTGACAGAGTTGCCTCACCGACAGGGTAGTGGGTACATGCTATCAGCAATGTGCACATTGATATTGATGCCCTAGCTGGGAAGGGTTATTGGTCTCGGCCATAGGACCTGATCAATCTTATGCCTATGTGATATGTGATCGACTGTGTGATTACACATAGTCTATATGTTTCAGGGCCCTATACCTGTCTTACCATATGATTCCATTACTTGATATGACCATTGTTATTCCTATTGACTTTTGATACTGATTCTGTAAACCTACATGATTGATACTGTACCATAATTCCTTATCATGTGTATATCATTGTTTCAACCTATATTTCATTGATGATGCATATAGATTCACTGAGTATCATCTATACTTACCCTTTTCATTGTTTAACTATTTCAGGAGAGGAGTAGAATGCAGAATCCTGTCACCTATCATCCAGGGATATCTGCAGACAGTCAGATGTATATTTTCTGATATTTCTGTATTATTATTTTTGGTGTTCATTATCTAGCTACTCCATGGGATATGTATGGGTTAGCTAGGAG
Organism: Aleurites moluccanus; assembly: GCA_948193065.1. Lineage (NCBI taxonomy): Eukaryota > Viridiplantae > Streptophyta > Magnoliopsida > Malpighiales > Euphorbiaceae > Aleurites > Aleurites moluccanus. The sequence continues at coordinate 17,902 of CANXYC010804533.1, forward strand.
ATGAACATGTGTATATGATACTTGATGGTATATATGAGTTATATGATGATTATGTGATATGATATATGATTGTTACAATCAATTGCAGAATGTTACAGAATGAATGTCAGAATAACAGAATGGATGGTAACTAATTAATATGGATAATATATTATGGATTATAGATTGTGCATGTGATACTGGGTTCTACGGGTGTTAGTCGCCATTGGCATCTCCTGTGCCCTAGGACCATCATGACCCGAAAACGGGTCGTGACAGAGGTGGTATCAGAGCTCTATGTTATAGACAGTGAATTTAGATTACAGATGAATAGTACCTGAATTATAGAGGAATAGTGACTAAGTACAAAATGGGGTAGAATTAAGTATGCCATGGAGCATAGGATTTTCTTTGTCGTCCTTTACTGTTATCGTCTGTTATATGTTATTATTCTGCGTCTCTTTCACATTCTGAGACTATTTTCATTTTTCTTGAAAAATTACAGAGATATCTGACAATAGAGACAGAGATACCAGGGAGGTAGAGGTAGCTTTCAATGAGTCACTGGTTAGAGAGATTGCAGTATCGGAGGGTCCATTTAGATCCTGACGGACTATAAAGGATACAGAGAGGGGCGATGACCTCTAGAGAGTGGAGATGATGAGGGGTTTATTAGAGTTACAGAGAGAGATGGCTGAGATGAGACAGGAGAAACAGTAGGTACCTCCACCAACTGCTCCAGCAGTAGTGCCTCCACCTGTAGTACCAGAGGCAGTTCCAGTAGCACCGGCTCCTGTACAACCAGTTGGGGCTCAAAGGGAGCCAGCTGTACAGGGAGGCCGAGGAGTGATAGAGGAGGGAGGAGTATCGATGTTTAGCTTTCTGAAACCAAACCTACCTGAGTTCAGAGGAGACAGGGGTACTGATCCTGTTATTTCTTGGAGGAGGTGGAGAAGGTAGTGAGGAGACAACCATGTTTAGAGTTGAGAGTAGTTGAGCTGGTTGGGCTGTTACTTAAGGGTAAGGAATGGACTTGGTTCTCGAGGAGGATGGAGCCCAGGATTTATGGTGAGCACCTACCTATATGGGCAGGGTTCAGATAGGGTCTTATTAATAAGTTCATTACTGAGGGTGTTAGGACCCGTAACTTAGTTAGATTTGAGCTACTGGAGCAGGGGGACAAATCTGTGGAGGAGTATGCGAAGGAGTTCATTTGGTTGAGTAGATATGCTACTCATATTGTACCTACAGAGGCTAATCTAATTAGTAGGTTTCAGAGGGGTTTGCATGCTGCATTACATAATGCATTACTAGCTATATAGTTCACTTCATTGACTACAGTGATTGACAAAGCTACACAGATGGAGGAGAAATACAAGACTGAGAGGGCAAAGAGGGACCAAAAGAGAAAAGATGGTCCAGGATCACAGGTCAAGAGGGGGGAAAGCAGCTCCCATCCTAGATAGGTAGAACCAATGCCACGATTTGAGCAGAGATCATCAGATGGTAGTTAGAGGAGGAGAATACAGAGCAGGGGACCACCAGTGGTACGATCTACACCTACTTATTCTCAGGGTTCTTTGAGGCCAGTTACACAAGCACCTAGCATTCCTATTTGTGGTTTTTGTGGTCAGAGGCATGGTGGGGAGTGCCGGTTATAGACAGGTGCATGTCTGAAGTGTGGATAGTAGGGTCACTTCATTAGCAGATGTCCATTATGGGGTGAGCAGCAGCAGCCATCAGTCACAGTTTCTCAGCCAGTGGTTCAGGCTAGTCAGAATATGGTTAGAGAGGCTTCCAACAGAGGCAGAGGTAGGGGAGGACAGGCTCCCAGTGGTAGTCAGGCTCTAGCTGGTAGGGGCCAGGGTAGAGTGTTTGTTGTTACCACACAGGAGGCCTAGAGAGCAGACAACATGGTTATAGGTACTATCTTGATTCAAAATGAGATTGTTGATGCCTTATTCAATTTTGATGCTACTCATTTTTTTGTGTCACCACATTTTGCACCTAAATTGGAAAAGGAGAGGAGATTATTAGATGTGCCATTGATGATTACTACTCCTATGGGTGTCAGTGTTGATGTTGATTATTATTATCACAACCCAACTTAGGAGTCGCGA
>CANXYC010804582.1:0-13102 GCA_948193065.1 Aleurites moluccanus
AGTAGTGTTTGCATTGAAGATCTAGAGACACTACTTGTATGGTGAGAAGTGTGAGATTTTCACAGATCATAAAAGTTTGAAGTATATCTTTCAGCAGAAGGATCTTAATCTTAGGCAAAGAAGATGGGTTGAATTGCTTAAGGATTATAATGGTGAAATCTTATATCATCCGGGAAAAGCCAATGTGGTGGCGGATGCATTGAGTAGGAAGTCCTCGAGAAGCTTGTCCTATATTCAAGTGAGCAGAAGGTCCCTAGTGAGGGAAGTGCAAGGATTGCATGATATAGGAATCGGTTGGGATTTGTCAGAGTTGGGAGTGTTTTTGGCAAATTTTCAAGTCAAGCTACTTCTCATTGATCAGATTAAAGAAGCTCAAGATAGAGATCCTCAGTTGGTGAAGATAAAGAATGAAGTGGGATCGGAGGGAGCTCCAGGATTTCATGTGGATGATGGCTTGTTAAAGCATGGCAGCAGGCTATGTGTTCCAGCAGTTGATGGGTTAAGAGATATGATTCTTAGGGAAGCACATCATGCTAAGTATAATGTGCATCCAGGTGCAACCAAGATGTATCATGACATTAAGAATTCATATTGGTGGAGTGGAATGAAGAGGGATGTTGCTAAATATGTGGCCAAGTGTTTAACTTGTCAGCAAGTCAAGTTTGAGCATCAGAAGCTATCTTGGTTACTTCAAGAGTTGCCATTGCCGGAATGGAAATGGGAGAGAATGACCATGGATTTCGTGGCCGGATTACCAAGAACTTCAAGAGGCTATGACTCGATATGGGTCATTGTGGATAGATTGACCAAGTCGACTCATTTCCTACCAGTTAAGACAACCTATGGAGTTTCCCAATATGCCCAGATCTATGTGGATGAGATTGTTAAGCTTCATGGAGTACCGGTTTCGATCATATCAGATAGAGGTACTTAGTTTACCTCAAGATTTTGGCAGAAATTGCAACAGTGTCTGGGTACTCAGCTTGATTTCAGCATAGCCTTCCATCCGCAAACAAATGGGCAATCAAAGAGGACCATCCAAACTCTAGAGGATATGCTGAGGATGTGCATTCTGGATTTTGGAGGAGCTTGGGATGCTCACTTTCCATTGATTGAGTTTGCCTATAATAATAGCTATTACTCCACAATTCAAATGTCTCCTTATGAAGCTTTGTATGGAAGGAAGTGTAGATCTCCTTTGTGTTGGGATGAAGTTGGAGAGAAGCATATTGAAGGACCGGAATTAATAAGGTATACTTCCGAGAAGATTCCATTGATTCGAGAAAGGTTGAAGACAGCTTTTAGTAGACAAAAGAGCTATACCGATCCAAAGAGAAAGAATCTTCAGTTTTCCATTAGAGACCTTGTGTTTCTAAAGATTTCTCCAATGAAGGGAGTCCTACGGTTTGGCAAGAAAGATAAGTTGTCTCCTAGATTTATTAGGCCTTTTGAGATTTTGAGCAAGATTAGAGAAGTTTTCTATAGATTGGCTTTGCCTCCTAGCATGGATAAGGTGCATCCGGTGTTCCATGTGTCGATGCTTCGAAAGTATGTAGCCGATCCTTCTCAGATTTGTCTTATGAAGAGATCCCAACTGCAATTGCAGATCGAATGATTAAGAAGCTAAGGAACAAGGGGATACCCATGGTTAAGGTTTTGTGGAGAAACCAAGTCATGGAAGAATGCACTTGGGAGAGTGAGCAAAGCATGCAAGAAAGATATCCCCATTTATTCCAGGATTGAGGCAGCCTAATGTAAATTCGAGGATGAATTTATATAAGGGGGGAAGAATGTAATATCTGCCATTTTGTGGTGTTTTATTGATTTTGTATGTTTGGAGAATTTAAAATTTTAAATGAGAATGTTGTGAATTTCAGGAATTTTTGATTTATTGATGCTACAGGATACAGTGATGATCATTCCATATTCTTAAAGATATAATTTGGTGAAGTGTAAAACATAAAAGTTGTTAATTTATGTCTTAGCTACAATTATGTAAAATGGTTTGGTAAAATTCTATGTGTGTGATGAGTTGTGTTTAGTTGAGCAAGGCTGGTCTGGTTGAAAATTTTTGCAAGGATGCAGTATCTGTTTGGAGTTACTGGGAATGACTGAGGCAGAATTAGTGGAAGTTATGAACATGAAAAATGTTTCTTTGTATGTTGAAATGATGACTGTAAAATTTCAGAATTTTTGGATAAGTATATCTCAGTGGAGAGTGATTTGTATCAGGGTTGTTCGGTTAGATTTTGAGTCAGGAGTCTAGGTGACATTTAGAGAGTCACTACGATTTGTGTGTTGGTTATCTTGATTTGAAATTTGGATATGTTGTGTTCCTGCCCATTAATTGTAAGTGACAAAAAGAATTAATAAGTTTGGATATTTATAACTCATTTGCGAGCTGGCTAAGTGGGGAATGTTCAGGCAGGAAGCATTTTGAGGAATGGCAATGCAAAGTGGCGTGATGGAGGAGTGGCAAAGTGAGTTTGCCTAAGTGGTATTGGCTAAGAGCTTTGGCGTAGAACTTTGGCGAAGAGGAAAGGCGAAGAGGATTAGGTGAAGAGGATTTGATGAAGAGGCATTGTGCGAAGAGGGAAAGTGCGAAGTGGCAGTTCGTGAAGAAGCGAAGAGGGGAAGAAGCGAAGAGGTGAAGAAGCATTTCCGAGGTGACATATGCGAAGAAGATTTGCGAGGAGAGTCTGGTGAGGCAGCATATGCGAGGTAGCATATGCGAACTGGAATGTGCGAGGCATCATTGTCGGATCAAGTTTGGCGAGCTGACAAGTGCGAGCTGGGAAGGCGAAGTGGGATTGGCGAGCTGTCTTAGGCGAGGGAGTTTTTTCGAGGCAGTTTGGCGAGCTGGTTGGCATGTTTCAGGGGCAGTAACCTATTTAACCCCAGCACCCTCAGAAGCGATTTTCGCGATTTTTCCCTTCTTCCTTCTTTCGTAAATTCAATCTTTTTCTCATATTTATTCCATTTTATATTCTAAGGCATTAATACTTAGATTAATGAAATAGACTTCTAGATTAGTCTATATTTCCAGTTATCTGAAGCAATTAATGGTAATTAATGTGGGGGAAATTTGGAGGTTGAGACTGCTATAAACAGTCACTCCGAAAATTCAATGTGAATTTAATGCAGTTTTCTTTAAGAAATAAATGGAATTGTTGTTGGAAATTAAGAATAGAGATTCTAAGATAATTAATTAATGAGAAATCATGGGGAATATTCTTAAATTGGAGAAATCCTAATTTTTGTATATTTGAAAATTTTCTTAGGAGGAGAAATTCAAAATTTATTGAGGAATTAAGTGGCAAAATTGCTAAGGGAAAATTAAGAGAAATTGTGTATGAGGTAAGTATGAACATCCCATTTGATTATTGTTCATTGGAATTAAAATGATCAAAATATCCTTATGTTGATTATTCTATCACATATATATATATATATATATATATACACACACACTTGAACAATGTGAATGGCTTGATCAATATTTTTGGATCAAGTCCATGTATTCTTGCTTGTGAACCCGGTTTGTATAATGATATATGATGATGGTCTTGCGACCAATATACTTTTATGATTTGACACCCATGACCCATAGATAGAATGCTCTTCCCAATAAGAGTAAATTCATTGGTCCATTGTGCACTTTGGGAGCCCAGTCGATAGGGTTTTTATCGGTGTTCCACCTAGAAGGGGCCAGGAACTCTAGGCGCATGCCTGGCCAAGCATGTGTGCATGTTGAGGTAGCAAGGCTACCAATACGTATGATATGATATGTGATCAGTTCTTCCAGATGATATTTGATAATGCCATTTCTTGTAGGCATTTTATGTTCTAAAGATGAACCATGATTTGAATTTGACATGATTTGATATAGCCAAATTATTATGAGAACCACATTTCTTTCAAGTAAAAGCTTATGACCTCTTTCACTCTTCATGCCTATATGTATAATTATTTGTTCATGACCATGATTCGACATTCAGTTCTTATTTTATAATTTCATATCTTACTGAGTTGAAGGCTCACTCCACTTTTGTGGATTTCAGGTGATAGCTAAACTCGTGAGGGGGCTAATAGAGAAGATCGAGCTTCTTGACTTATTTACTCCATGAAGCTTCATTGTAATTATTCTTTTGAGATATTTTGTATATTTATTAATGGTATTATGATATAATATGTATTGGAGTATACTCTAGAGCTCCGTAGTTAGTCTTTTTAGGATGCTAGAATATGTTGATGTATGATTGTTACCTTTTGGGGTACTCTTGTTCCTCAGTGATGTGAGACGTCTCTTTTGATAATTAAGGAATAAGAGAAAGATATGAAATGATATAAAAAGATATAACTAATTTTGATTATATGTATGGATATGATAGATGTATGATGAAATATGATCTTGTGATTTAATAGTTATTAATGAGATGTCATGATTTGTGAGTTCTACGGGTTTATGGTGGCCTTAAGCCTGCCATTGCCCTAGGACCGTCGTACCACTAGAGTTGTGGTGTGACAATAGTGATGCACCCCCAATATGGGAATAGTTTCAGAGGGTATTAGTGGATGAGTTTTTGACAGAAGGAGTATAAAGCAGTATATTGATTCAATTTGAGCAACTGAGACAGAGGAATATGAGTGTCTCGGGGTTTGCTGATGAGTTCATATGATTGAGTAAATATGATACTAAAGTTGCACCTATTGAGGCAAATTTGCTTCTCTTTACAATGCCCTAGTAGCTGTGGAATTCACTTCTTCGACGAAATTAATTGATATGGCAATACAGATTGGGACAAGATATAAAGAAGAAAGAGAACAGAGAAGGAAGAATATAATAGACTGACAGTACAAGAAGGGAGAAGGCAGTTTTCAGTCCAGACCACCAGAAGTAGGAGCTAGAACCAGTTAGAGTCAACCTACAAGGGGACAGAGACAGGAACAAAATAGAAACACTGTTGAGTCTACTACATTAGGATTTACTCGTGGTACTATGAGATCAGCACCACCAGCATCAAATCTTTCAACATGTGTTATTTGTGGCAAAAAACACATTAGAGAGTGCATATTATAGACGGGTGCTTGTTTAAAATATGGCCAGCAGGGCCATTTCATCAGAAATTACCCTATGTGGGGCGACAGACCAACCACCACTGCTACTTCTCAACCTATAGTACAGATGGGTCGAAGTGAGAGCAGAGGATTAGAAGGTAGAGATAGAAGGCAAGGTCAGAGTCAGAGTATTAATCAGGCTCTAGCAAGATGAGGTCAAGGTAGGGTGTTTGCAGTAAACCCACAAGAAGCACAGAAGTCAAACACTACGGTGATAGGTATGGTTTCTATTCAACATATACCAGCATAAGTATTATTTGACTCTGGTACTACGCAGTCATTTGTTTCATCGTGCTTTACTAATAAACTAGGTAAAGAGAAATAATTAATGCATATATCCTTAGAAATAACCACTATTGTGGGTGAGAGTGTAGATGTGCAATATGTGTATAGGGAGTGTGAAGTTGAGATCGAGGGTAGGAAATTATTGGTAGACCTTGTTGAATTACTAGTGCTTGAACTTGATGTTATTCTTGGTATGGACTGGTTAATAGGTCATCATGCTATTATAGACTATTATGGAAAGAAGATGGAATTTCAAACAGAGGGATAAGATAAATTTATGTATCAGGATGATAAATGTGATACTCGAACCAAACTAATATTAGTTATTGGAGCACAACGACTTCTACGGAAGGGTTGTATAGCATATTTGGCGAGTGTGATGGATACTAGTGTAGCTCCTAAAAGGATAGAGTAAATCCCAATTGTTAATGAGTTCCCTGACGTTTTCCTTGAGGATTTGCCTGGATTACCGCCAGAAAAGGGAGATAGAGTTTGAAATAGATGTTTATACAGGCACAGATCCTATATCAATACCTCCCTACCGAATGGCTCATTTGGAGTTAAAGGAATTGAAGGAATTGAAGGTGTAGTTATAAGAATTGTTGGATAAAGGGTTTATTCGTCCGAGTAGTTCACCGTGGGGAGCACCAGTGTTATTTGTTAAGAAGAAAGATAGATCACTATGGATGTGTATCGACTATCAACAATTAAATAAAGTGACCATTAAGAATAAATATGTGTTACCTCAAATAGATGATTTATTTGATCAATTGCAAGGTGCTTGTTATTTCTCTAAAATTGACCTTAAATCGAGGTATCATCAGTTGAGAATCCAAAAATAGGATGTGCCGAAGACTGCATTCCAAACCCGATATAGTCATTATGAGTTTCTAGTACTACTATTTGGATTGGCCAATGCCCCTTCTGTATTTATGGATTTGATAAACCGAGTATTTAAGCATTACTTGGAAAAGTTTGTCATTGTATTTATTGATGATATACTTAATTATTCTAAGAGTAAGGAGGAACACGAGGAACATTTGCGGATAGTGCTTTAGACTCTACGAGAGCGCAAATTATATGCCAAATTATCAAAGTATGAATTTTGGCTCACAGAGGTATGTTTCCTTGGACATGTGGTGAGTAATGATGGAATTAAGGTGGGTCCAAAAAAAGTAGAAGCAGTAGCAAATTGGCCACGGTCTACTAATGTAACTGAAGTCTGAAGTTTTCTGGGTATGGCTGGATATTATAGAAGATTTGTTAAAGATTTCTCCAAAATAGCAGCTCCACTGACCAAATTGATGTGAAAGCAGGAGAAATTTGTATGGACAGACGAATGTGAGAAGAGCTTTCAAACATTGAAAAATTATCTCACTTTTGCACTTGTGTTAGCATTACCATTCGAAACTAGAGATTTCTCCGGGTATTATGATGCGTCTAGAGTTGGATTGGGATGTGTACTGATGTAGAATGGTCGAGTGATTGCATATGCTTCATGACAGTTGAATTAACATGAGCAGAATTATCTGACCTATGATTTGGAGATGGAAGCTATAGTATTTGCATTAAAGATATGGAAACATTATTTATATGGGAAGAAATGTGAAATATATACAGATCATAAAAGACTCCAATATATTCTCCAGCAGAAGGATCTAAATTTGCAGCAGCGAAGATGGGTTGAATTATTAAAAGATTATGATTGTCAGATCCTTTATTATCCAGGTAAAGCTAACGTGATGGTTGATGCATTGAGCAGAAAATCAATGGGAAGTTTAACTCATATAGCTACTTCATGGAGACAATTGGTAAAGGAGATGAAAGGATTAATAGATATGGGAGTTAGATTAGAGATGGGTACTCAGGATTGGAACCAGGTTTTAATAGCCTAATTTGTGATCAAACCACTATTAATTAAAGAAATTAAAGTAGAACAAGATCGAGATCCACAGATGGTGAAGCTAAAAAAATATCTGCAAGTAGGGAAAGCTACTGATTTCACCGTGAATAATGGTTTATTAAAATATGGGCAACGGTTATGTGTACCAGATATGGACGGGCTACAGGAGTGACTTATGAAGAAAATAAATTTTGTGCTTTATAATGTCCATCCTGGAGTGACCAAAATACATCATGATTTGAAGGTATGTTATTGGTGGCATAATACAAAGCGAGATGTGGCTAAATTTGTATCCACCTGCTTGGCCTATCAACAAGTAAAATTTGAGCATAAGAAGTATCAGGATTACTTCAAGAAATTGAGTTGCTAGAATGGAAATGGGATCAAGTAACAATGGATTTTATAGTGGGATTGCCAAAGACCCAGCGTGGTTATGACTCAATTTGAGTGATTATAGATCGTCTGACGAAATCTTTGCATTTTCTTGAAGTTAAGACAACCTACTTGGCAACTCAATATGCTCAATTATATGTTGATAAGATAGTAAGACTGTACGGGATACCATTGACTATCATATCAGATCGAGGGACTCAGTTTACTTCACGATTTTGGCAGGAATTTCAGGAAGCATTAGGTACTCAACTGCACTTTAGTACGATTTTTCATTCACAGACTGACGAGCAGACAAAGCGTACCATTCAGACATTAGAGGATATATTATAGCTGTGTGTTCTTGATTTTGGAGGTAACTGGGATCGGTATTTACCATTAATTGAATTTGCTTACAATAATAACTATCACTCTTCTATTAGTATGGCACCATACGAGGTATTATATGGTAGAAAATACATATCGCCAGTTTGTTGGATTGAACCAATGAAGAAATAGTTAGAGGAACCAGAGTTGATTAGGGAAACGATGGAAAAAGTCTCCATTAATAAATAAAGGATGAAGACAGTTTTTAGCCTACAGAAGAGTTACGAAGATCTGAAGTGCAAAAATGTTCAATTTGCTGTGGGTGACTATATGTTTCTCAAAATCTCACCAATGAAAGGCGTGATGCAATTTGGCAAGAAAGGTAAGCTATCACTACGTTACATCGGGCCATTTAAGATTCTGGATAGAATTGGCAATGTTTCTTTTCGATTGGCATTTCCATCAGAACTCAGTCACGTGCATCCAATCTTCCACATATCTATGCTTCGCAAATATGTTCCGGATCCATCACATGTACTTCAACTACAGGCTGTCGAAGTAGATGAAGACCTAACCTTTGAAAAAATGTTAATCAAAGTAGTGGATTGACAAGTTAGGCAACTTCAAAATAAGACGATACCAATGGTTAAAGTTCTACATAATAATCACTCAATAGAAGAGTGTACATAAGAAAGCAAACATGAAATGCAGACTATAAATCCCCCAACTGTTTTATGAATAAGGTATGTTTAGTTAAAAATTCAAGGACGAATTTTATTGAAGATGGTAGATTGTAACACCCTGAATCTTTTGATAATTACGTATAAGACCCAATAATTAGTATAATTGATTTTATAGTCTTTAATTAGACAGTTAGATATAAAATAATAATTTAGTACCTAAATAGACAGTTTAAGATAAAATAATATTTTAATATCTAAAATTTAAATTTTATACCGAAGTTACTTAATTAAACATAGAATTTTACCAAATTAATTATGGAACCTAAAATTTATATGAGAAATAAATTATGGAAATTAGTAGTACTTAAAATGAGTTTTGGGATCAAAGTGTAAATATAAAAAAATTTTGGGATCAATTTATAAATAATAAAAGTTTGAAGACCAAATCATAAATATCAAAAATTATTAAAATATGCTTTATTTCTAGATAATTCTAAAAATAACTCAAAATTTTCTCTTCTTCTTCAATAAGTGCTTGAACCACCCTTCCAACCTCACTCCTCCATTTTTTCTACATTCTTCTTCAAAATTTCTTTCATCTAACTCAAATCAAATCTAATCCTAATTAAACCTACATCAATTCCAAACCTAAAACACCTAATAACCATAGGAATTTCCATCAAAAATCTTAAGGAAATCTAAATTCATCAAAGGGAGCTAAATTGGGTTTTTGAAAATTTTGAGGTAATTAATCTAAACTCACTTTCTTTTCATTAATTATGATTATAATGATTGATATATATGGTTATTTAATTAAATAGAAGTATATATTAGGCAATAGATTAATTAGAACTTAAAATAGAGATTATGCTAAAACCTAGAATTTGATATGGAAATGTTTAATTCAAACTAAGCTTAGATCATAATTTTACATATTAAAATTAGTCTAAAACATGTTAAATATATATTGTAGAAACAAGAAATCAAAAAAAGAATGGTGATGATGGTGATGAAAGGCAAGTGAGAATAAGTTGAATTTTGATACTCCTAAAGTATTTTTGATTCAATCAAATGTCAATGTGAGTTATATTTATATCATTATGCATGAAAATATATTACCTAAAATTATAGAACTCTCCCCCTTTGTTTCCCATTTTGGTTGAATGGCCTCAGTCTCATTTCCTGGAATTTTTGTTCAATTTCCATGTCAAATTATTAACCAAACTCCTTGATTTTTGTTTGAGTTGAATTGTCTAATGTCTTCTTTGTAATTTGAGTTTGTTATGTGTTACTTGGATTAACTTGAATATGCCTCCAAGTCTTATATAAGTAGACCCAAAATTATACCCACCATATATTTGATTAAATGCCTCAAAGAATTCAATTTTTAATCCACCAAATATTTAACCATGAAATTATAGCCATTTAACTCATTGATTGTTATGGAACATAAACCTATTTTTATCTCTCTAAAATTGAATCCATTTTATGTGAATTTATTTTATTGGTTGTTACAACACCATTGTTAATATATTTGTTGAATACCAAGTTTGTTCATTAAAGAATTAATTGATTAAACATGATTTTCCTTAAACCATTGACCTTGAATAGAAGCCTAATTGTAACCACAATCAATGTTGTATTATATATCCAATGACATGACAAAACTACCTTCCGATAGGGTAGTGGATGAGAACCATCGGCAATATACACATTGATATATTTATAACCCTAGCTAGGAAGGTGTCACGTCACACTTTTAAGCCGCGACGGTCCTAAGGCACGAGTAAACCTAAAGTCACCAGAAACTCGTAGAACCCTTTGAATACGTCAATCATCAATCATTCAAACTTAAAACCATTCTTTTATATTCAAATTCTACTTGAAAATTATTACTTTTACATAAATTTTTCCAAGGTTTCCCTTGTATTTTCAATGTAATCCCTTGACATATTTGTCATATTACACAACTTGTATAGAAATTACACTCCCAATATTTTCACCATCCTTGTAACCTCAACTCCATAGTTCTCACAGTCATATGTAAAATACTTCTATATATGCATATCAAGTCCCAATTACATTTTAACATTCATAGTACTTTTATAATATTTACTTCATTAACTTATTCACATCATTTGTATTTCATTTTATTCATAACTTTTATAAACAGAGCATTCATATACACTTACAACTACTTACCAAACAGTACCATAGAGCTCTAAGAGTATATAAATATGATTCCTCAAAATAAATAATTACATTGGAGTTTTTGACATCCCAAGCCAGAGAAAAGGATGACTTGTGAAACAGCCACCACTGTAACCTTGTTTCTGAAAAATAATAAATAATTACGAGATGAGTATAATAATACTCAGTGAGTAATACACATATTATCTTACTTATAAGGCTATGTGAGGGCATTGCTCACAAGGAAGATAATGATGGCATAAAATATACAATAATAATGGGTTCATTAATCAATTAAAGATTCATAAAGTTAAAGTCATTTAACATATGGATTCGGTTTCACATTGGCATTATAAATTCATAGTAAATCATATCATAAAATGACAGAATCACCATTGATCACTTAAGCAGAGACAATAATCCGGTATCATGTTATTTACTCATACGGTTGATCAAACCGCATGGCTAGGACCTTAACCCCCCTCCTAGCTAGGATCATTAAGCCACTGTGCATAATATCATTAAAACTTATGTCATTTCATTAATACCATATATATAGTGCTTAATCATTAGGTATCAAAAATAAATTTAAACACTTTCAAGGGTTCAATACATGAAGCATTAGGCCAATCATACAAATTCATTTAAAATGAATTATTTAGGATTATAAAAGGGCATGAAATTAATCATGGATCATACAATTGGTATTTTTGGCCAACAATGGAATTTCATGAAAATTTCAATAATTTAATTTGAAGGCAATATCAAGCAAAATAGTATATATATTGCTCACCTCACTAAGCACTTCACATTTCCATTCCTTTTCCTTGGTTCTATTTCTTTGCATTTTCAATTTTCATCAATCATTTATTTATTTTCAACTCTACATATTTAATTAATATTAATTTAGATACTATTTAATATAAAATTACATTACTTATACTTATATTAAAGAAAATTCCTCTAATTTTCAAGTTTTAGGTTTTGCCTAAAAAGAACCTTTACTAGCTGCCTATGTTTCATTACTCATATCTCTTTCTACATTTATCTGTTTACTTCAATTATTATTCCTACTTAAACTAGACATATTAGATTCTAATATATCCAAAATTCACCTTATTTTCAATATTACACAATTTATGATGTCAATTTAAACTTAGCCTTACAACCAGCCCTATTCTGCCCTGTCACCATATTCCAGTAGTCTCTACTATTTAGCCTATAAATCAATCTATACTTATCCAATTACTTTTATTATTTTTCCTATTTACTCTAGACACATAATATTATAACATATCCAAATTTCAGATTATTTGGATCACTGTACAATTATTAGTAAATTTTTAAATTTAACCTATAGTCCTAAAATCTCTATCCGAATAAACCCTATTTTCATGCCTATAATTAAATCCGTGTTAATCCAATTACAAAAATATTTTACAGAAATTTATATAATATATAAATGATCATCTTTTATATTTAATACTTTCTCTAATTCAGAATCTAAAATCCTCATATCAATAGAATTTAGCAGCCTATGTTTTATTTATCAGTCAATTCTAGCAGGTGACACTTATGACCCCATATCTCATAAACCACAAATCAAATTTAAAAATTTTTTTACAAGCCTATATATAAGACATAAATGAACATTTTTTATGTTGAATACTTCTTCTAATTCTATCTCTAATGTTCTATACAATAAAAATATAATAGCAAATTTCTTAAAATCCTAATTCTGAGTCAGTCACGATTTTTGCCTAATAACTCTTTCCTCACTTCGAATTTTAGAAATTCCTTTTAAAAAAATATAATTATATATTTATCTACAACTTTTATATTTTGACCAACCTCAAATTCAGTCATTAAAAATTTGAAATTTGAACTACAAGCTACTTCCTTAACATAGATTTCAGAATCCATATAAACCCTAATTCATCTTTATCTTTCTTATCTCAATTTAATCAATTCTCTACTAAATTTGTCACACCCCAACTCTAATGGTGCGATGGTTCTAGGGCAAGGGTAGGCTTAAGGCTACCATAAACCCGTAGAACCCTCATATCCTGGATCTCATACATATTTTATATTTACATCATATATGATTATCATTAAAACATTCATTTCAAAGATTTAGGTAATCACCATTCATACATATATATGTTTATCATTAAAGAATTTCCTCTTGTTCCTTACCGATCAAAAGATACTTCCCACATCACTAAGG
>CANXYC010804586.1:0-49984 GCA_948193065.1 Aleurites moluccanus
GTTAATACAGTTGATTGAGAATATATGACAGGTTGTGATTGATAATGAATAAATAGAGATTGTATACATGCATATTGTATTGATAGGATTGATATGGTTGATATTGAGTTCTACGGGTGCCGGTCGCCATTGGCATCTCCCATGCCCTAGGATCGTCGTGGCTCGCGAGAGCGGGTCGTGACAATCTATAACAAGTTTTTGTATCTTTATGGGTGATTCTTTATTTCATGGAAGACTAAAAAATAATACACTATGGCCAGATCCTCTGCAAAAGCAGAGTACCAAAATTTGGCCAATATTGTTTGTGAGTTGCGGTTTTTAATTTTTTTACTCGGAGATTTCTAGCTACCCGTCTTGCTTCCTATGAAGTTAAATTGAGATAATAATGTAGCTTTACATATTGTTGCAAATCCAGTTTTTCAAAAGTGGATCAAGCATCTTGACATTGATTGCCATGTAGTCCGCAACAAACTGAATGAATGTTTTATTGTCATTGCACATGTCTCCTCCAAACATTAACTGGCAGATTTATTTACTAAAGCATCGAGTGTTAAAACAAGTTATTTTCTCTTAGCCAAGATGGGATTGCTTCACTGTGTTCATCCATCTCCATCTTGAGGGCAGGATGTTGAGTATTTGTAATTTATATTTTTGTATTGACTTTATAATTATGGGCTGGCATTTAGTCAGCTTAGTTGTTTTAGTTTAATTTGTTAATTTTCTGTTCCAATTTAGTTAGGTAAGCAGGGTTAGAATAATTTTTTTACTTGTATGTATATAAGGAATATTATTTATATACAATTGTGATGAATGAATGAAATCCTATTCGATTTTTCTCTCAAATCTGGAAACTTAAAACACTGATAAACTACATATTTCACACACTCAATTACCTTCTAAATATTGTTGTAATAATTAAACCACATTTGATAAGGTAGGAAACAAACACATTTATTAAATGAATGAACTCTTAAAAATTATTTAACACTAGGATATTAATGCAATGGTGAATGAAAACTAATGACTTTTGGTAGATGACCCACAGATTGCTTCTCATGGAGGCATACCGTGAAACTAAAACTGAAAAACAAGGCAAGTCACTTTCAGTTTCTTCATTTTATTTTAAATAGTGGGAGTCCACATGACAGATGAGCAAGTTATACCATAGCCAACTTGCTAATTGCCCAAACAACATCCAATTTATCCAGTAAAGCCAACCATAATATAATAGCATATTGGATCAATTAGTAAGAATAATATAAATTAAAAGCATTTATATTCATTTTCCTAAAATGAAATCATTTATCGCAACCATAATATAATGATAATGCATTTCTCGATTGAATTATAAACTAAAATTCGAGCCATATTTTTTAATATTAAAAAATTATTAGTAATTTTTAAAATTATTTTTTAAGAAAGTAAAAATTTCTTTATTTTCTTTTTAAAATTCAATATGCCAAATAGGATAGAAATAGATTTTTGATAAAGCAATTAGAATTAACTTGCTATCTCTATCAATTGCATACTAAAAATAAAAGTACATGATGTAATTATTATTATTTTCTTTTCCCTCTTTAGAAAACAAACCAGGTGGGTCTTCTGGTCAGAATAGTAAATCCATACCAACCAGCTAATTTCCATATAGGATCACTTATAGCAGCAACACCTATTTGATAAAATGCACTAATAATTCAAAGTAAATTAATATTGGATACACCAAATTTTCCCAACTTAATTTTTTTCATCTTTAACTTATCTTTTACGGAAAATATGCTATTTAGTTATTAAAGGCATATATCTCTCAAAATTGAAAAGCCTATATCCACCTTATTTTCCACTAAATATAAATTTTTAAGAACCGTATATTTATATATTATTTAATGATAAATACATATTTTTTTTAAATAATAAATTTAAAATTAATTCACCTCTTTAATATTAAAAAAGAAAATCTCCAAAAACTAAAAGAATAGAAAGAAGTTCATAGTGGAAGTTATTTCATTGATTAGCAGTACAAGCAGTTGAATATTAATTTTTAAAAGCTTAAATTTAGACAACCCTAGTATTTTTTTAAGCCCTTTTTTTAACTATTGCTTTTAAAAACACGAATTAAAAAATAAAATAAATAAATTTAAAAATAAATAAAAAGTAAGAATTTTAATATATTACTTATGATAAATAATTACTATAAGATCTTTATATTTTACTATATTATATTAAAAAATTTATATTTTTTTAAAATGATAATAAAAAATCTTTGTATTTTAGTTTTATTATATTACAAAGTTTTTTCATATATTTTTACTTATTTTTCATTGGTCAATAATCCAAAAAATTAACTTTTAATTAAAATATTTATTTAAATATCCAAAATATCCCTATTATTTATTCATCCCATTTTTTTTTTCAATTCCCAATTCCAAAAATTGTATGGCAATTCAAAGCAATGAAACTCCAATTTCCAGAAGAATGCTCCCATTTAGCCGATTACCACTTAAATCAAGAACACCCAATTCCTTCAACTCTCCAATAGTCCCTGAATAGGACCACAAGAGAGTTCCCTGATAATTCAAGAAATGCAAGTTGCTCAAAACTCCAATGGAAGATGAAATTGTACCAGAAAATTCATTTTTTGATAAATCTAAAACTTGAATGTTTAGAATTGAACTAAAACTCCAACTAAGTTTATTCATAGGTGTTAAAACCGGACCGGACCGGCCGGTCGAACCAGAAAAGGGAACCAAACCATGGACCGGTCTGGTCAGCCCAAAAACTCATTGCCAAAAAATCAGTTAAAAAATCGATTAATCAGCTAGTTAACCGGTCGAATCGAACCAATTTTTCCTATTCGATCAGGTCAGAATTAAAAAAAAGTAATTTTTTTTAATTTTTATCAAAAATAATAAATATAAAAATTTATATATATATATATATATATATATATATATATATATATATATATATATATATATATATCAACTTTTTTTTATTTAACTAATTCGATTTCAATCCAATTTTTAATTTTTAATTTTTAATTTTTATTTATTTTTATTTTTCAACTGGTCTAATTTTAAAAACATTCAGTTTATTCTCCAAATGCAATTTTTTCTCCAAATCAGATCTAAAAATCCAGGCAGGAAGGTCATTGCTTATTGAATTCCTGCTGAAATCAAAAGCCACCAGGCTTCAGCAATTGGCCATTGATTCCGGGAAGTTCCCACTTAAACCATTAGCAGATAAATTCAACACCTTTAATGACTGGAGATTCCCAATTGAATTTGGAACCCAAGCGGCGCCGTATTTAGGATGCAATTCTAGATCTAAACAGGTGATGAAACTGACGGGCTTAAAATCAAATTTAAATATCTGCTCGAAATTACAATTTCTTTAGTCTTAGATTTTCCATTCTTAACCTGTAAAACAATTCTTTTCTCTTCGCTTTCAACCGGTGAGTCCTCGTAGTCTTCGCGAGAAGCAGCCGACAATGATGCAACATGAACTTCAATTTTCCGTCTTTTGTTACCTTCCTCCAGCTACGGTGAAGCCGGAGCAACTCCGATGACAAATTTAAATTGTCTAATATCCGTTCTCCTCCGTCTAGCAGCTCTCGAAATCCTCTCACAGACGCTTCACTATTGCTTACTACTCCATAACATATCTTTGCCATAAAGAAAGAAAGAAAAAAAAGAACTCCTGAATTACTACTTTTTTACTTGTAAAATTAGTTAATACTTCATGATTAACCTGTTAGTATGAATAGTAGTACCTAGCCAAGATATATGGTGGGGGCGGTGATGGTGGCAGTGGAGGATGAAAATTTTGTTGTTGGCATGGGATGTTATGTGAAAGAAAATTAGAATGAAAATGGACGGTAAGATGAGTTTTTTTATATTAATTTAATAAATTTATTGTTTGGCTTTAAATTTTAACGAAATTAAAATATAATTTTTTTTAATATAATTTTAAAAATATAATATTTTTTTAATATAATAAGATAAAATATAAAAATTTTATAATAATTATTTTATATATTTATTTAAAATAATTATTTAATAATTATATTTTATTTGAAATAATTGATTTTAAAAAGTATTTTTAGAATTTATTAGAAAAATTATTTTTTAATATATAAAAAATTAATTTCTATATTTTTATTGAATAATCTTAACGGAGAAAGAGTTATTATAGAGACGAGCACAAATAGGATACGTGCAAAAAATTCACCTACAGGTAGTTCACATTGAACTCATTTTCTGTCATTATCGATATACGTCATAAATTCGATTAAAATTCACCCTTTATTATATTTACCTATCCCAATTTTAATGAATATAACCTGCTTATTATTTGAACCTATTAAATATCTATTTAATTTTAATTAATAATTTATATTATTATAAATTTAATAACCTCTCAAAAATATTATAATATAATTTTATATAAATATTTTATTTATTAATTAATAACAATATGAAAATATTTGTTTGCATTTAAATTTATTATTATAGGACTATAAGGGCACTGTAAATGTTGCTAAAGACTAAACTCTCCTCATGTTGTTTTCTCATGGGGGCATATACAAAAACACATGGGCAAATGAATTTCAATTAGTTAATTACATGAAATAAAACTAGCCAACCTACTAATTGCCAAATAACATCATATTAATTTAATCAATCAACCCAACCATAATATAATAACAAAATTAGTTAGAATAAATTAAATTTATAATATATAAATCACTATACAAAAGCAAATTAAAATTGAAATGAAAGAGAAGAAAAAAAAAGTAAGAAAAAAGAAAGTGACACTCTAACCCCACCCTTCCACCCCCACCAAACATGTAGCAGGTACGTAACATTACATTGCATTCAATTCTAAGAAACCCCGCACCCAACCATTCTTGTCGGCAACAACAAACCCAACATTTTGCCTTAGAGCCAGAGCCAGTCAGCCATAGTAACAAGTGGGATTTTGGTAAACTGACAAAAAAACCAAAAACATTATGAAAGAACACTCTGTCTTTAGAAACACAAGTCAAGCTTAGAGAGTGTGTGTGTGAGATTCAGAAATTTTGTAGTTCAAAGTCTATCAAGTACTGAGCACCCAATTTTACTCGCAGACTGAGAAACAGTGTTGTGTGTTTTGTGTTAAGCAATTTTCAGAACTTTTTGTTCTTTTTGGGGGGGAGGGTCAGCAATGTTGGTCCAAGACCGTACAACAGCACCCAAATCCTCCAAATCTTCAAGGTCTCTACCCACTTTCAATTCCCACCACCACCACAAATCCGAGGAGAGTTACCGTTTCTCACCATCTAAATCCCTTGATTTCTCCACTTGGTTTTCTGAAAATCTTTATAAGATCATCACTTGTTTTTTCCTCATAGTTACTGTTGCTATCGTCTTCTTTCTCTGGAATACTGGTGATTCTGCTGCTTTTCTTTATCTTCAATCTAAATCTCAACCCATTGAGAAAACCCTTCATTTTCCTCATATTAATTGGAATCATATCCCAACAATCGCTGATACCACTTCTCCTTATGCGAATTTTCGCACCGAGAAATGGATCATTGTTTCGGTGTCTGATAACCCATCTGATTCGCTCAAGAAACTCGTTAAAATCAAGGGATGGCAATTGCTGGCTATTGGGAATTCAAGGACTCCAAGAGATTGGGTGTTAAAGGGTGCAATATATTTGTCTTTAGAGCAGCAAGCCAGTTTGGGTTTTAGGGTTGTGGATTTTGTGCCATTTGATTCTTATGTGAGGAAAAGTGTTGGGTATTTGTTTGCTATCCAGCATGGGGCGAAGAAGATCTTCGATGCTGATGATCGTGGAGAGGTTATTGGGGATGATTTGGGGAAACATTTTGACGTGGAATTAATTGGGGAAGGAGCTAGGCAAGAGACTATATTGCAGTATAGTCATGAGAGTGTGAATAGGACTGTGTTGAATCCTTATATTCATTTTGGGCAGAGGTCAGTTTGGCCTAGAGGGTTGCCATTGGAGAATGTGGGTGAAATTGAGAATGAAGAATTTTATACTGAGGTTTTTGGTGGGAAACAATTTATACAGCAAGGGATATCAAATGGATTGCCAGATGTTGATTCTGTGTTCTATTTTACTAGGAAATCTGGTTTGGAAGCTTTTGATATTAGGTTTGATGAGCATGCACCAAAAGTGGCATTGCCTCAAGGGATAATGGTGCCAGTTAATTCATTTAATACAATCTATCATTCGTCGGCTTTTTGGGGTTTGATGCTTCCAGTTTCAGTTAGCACAATGGCCTCTGATGTGATAAGGGGCTATTGGGGGCAAAGGCTTTTGTGGGAGATTGGAGGATATGTTGTGGTTTATCCACCTACTGTTCATAGATATGATAGAATTGAGGCATACCCCTTTTCGGAGGAGAAAGATCTTCATGTAAATGTGGGGAGGTTGATTAAGTTCTTGGTTGCATGGAGATCAAATAAGCATAGGATGTTTGAAAAGATTTTGGAGTTGAGTTATGCAATGGTAGAGGAGAGCTTTTGGACTGAGCAGGATTTGAAGTTTACTGCTGCTTGGCTTCAGGACTTGATTTCTGTTGGGTATCAGCAGCCTAGGTTAATGTCACTGGAATTAGATAGGCCACGGGCAATTATTGGCCATGGGGATCGAAGGGAGTTTATGCCTCGTAAGTTTCCATCTGTGCATCTTGGAGTAGAGGAATCTGCGACAGTAAGTTATGAGATTGGCAACTTGATTCGGTGGAGGAAGAATTTTGGTAATGTTGTGCTAATTATGTTTTGCACTGGACCTGTGGAACGGACTGCTTTGGAATGGAGATTGCTTTATGGGAGGATATTCAAAACTGTGGTTATTTTGTCACAGCAGAAGAATGAGGATCTTGCTGTTGAAGAAGGCAATTTGGACCAGTTATACAGGTAAATTTTCATATAATAATCATATATATTTTGCTTATTTCGGCATCATATTATGTTGGTAAAAGGACATTTAATTTAGGCTGTTGAATTTGTCTTTCTTCTGCTGAACTACAGTATCCATATGGATTTAGATAGTTTGCTAGGCTTAGATATTTTATTGCTATCAATGTTCATTCTTAATTGAGCAAATCGCTGAATTCTCTATGATTATGATTCATGCTTTGCCTCCTGTTGAGGAAAGGTGTCAGCATATTGAGAGAGGGCCACTCTTATAAAAATGAAATGTAAATTTGTGATGCATGCGAGATCATAAGGGAGAATTCCCATTACTCGTGAGAAGTTGAAAGTATTCGGTTGACAATTTGTGTGTTGGATGTGTTAACAGAGAGAATCTTGGTGAGGCTGGGTTTTCTTATTCCTCTTAGCTTTAGGTTTCATTGTAAATTGTGGAATGTGGATTGCCTCTAAGATCTTGAGAGTCATTTATTCTTTAGGTTGATATTAACATATTTAGATATTGAAACTGGAACTTTGACAGTTGTTGCAGTCATTTAAAAGTGTATGCATGTTTATATACATGAATTGGAACCCATCTTAACCTCTGAATACCAATCATCAATGAGGGATTTAAATTTTATTGACATTTTGAAAACATATCTAATTATGTGGTTTTTTTTTTTTTTTTTTTTTTAATTTAACATTGCTTTTGCCTTTGGACAACCTAAGGTTGCTCCTAAACGTTACTAGTTCAAAGCACTGAAATAGCCTGCTTGCAATGTAAGGGAAAGGGCTTGTGATGTGGCAAATCAAACACCAGTTCCCCTTTTTGAGAGTTTCTAGGTGTATCCATTTGTTATAGACTACATTTGCAATTTGCTTTGCCTGGTCTTTTACAATATGAAGTTCATTGCCTCCCAAGTTCCTGCACTTTTTAGATCAGGCAGAGCTGCAGATGGTTGCCTTTTGGAACATCTCTACAAAGTTTAGTTCCAACTCAATTACTTTGACCTAGGAATCCTTTCCTATTAATCTGTTTAACTTCTGTGTCACATGAGACAAAGTAGTCGATATAAACCTGCTCTCAAATTCTTGAAATCCATTGCGTATGAATGATTAGACTTTGTTTGATTTGTGGATGAGTGTACTGACTATTTGTTTGCCTACTTTGTTGGATCTCTAAGGAGTTAGAAACCCTTATGAGGGTGAACTGTCTCAATGATGTTGTGTTCCACCGTTTTGCTGGTGTTGTATTAAAATTTGAAACTTTAATCAAAATTGCATTTATTATCTGGACTTTATATCCATATTGTCATTTTTTTCTGGTTTTTTTTATTTTTATTCTTCACTCCTTCACAAGCACAATTTTGACAAGTTTTGGTCTAGAGTCATGTCTACTCAGGGTTGTTGGTGTTTTTATTTTTGAACTTATCTTAGGAGCTACATTTATCAGTTATGTTGTCAAAGTCATTGTTTTTAGGTATGTATTATTGTTGATAATCAGAACAGATGGAAAGTGAAGTTTTAACCATTCACCCTGTACAGTCGATATCCCATATCTTCCATCTTAAATTGAGTTTACCTTCTTTACTAATTTTTTTTTTCTAATATGGGTTGCAGGCATCTGCCGAAGATTTTTAATCAATTTACTAGTGCAGAAGGCTTTTTATTCCTTAAGGATGATACTGTCCTTAATTATTGGAATTTGCTTCAAGCAGACAAGACTAAGCTATGGATTACTGACAAGGTAATTTTTTTTTTTTTGCACTGTTTTCCTGTTTATTTTCTTCCTTTCACTTTAAGATTAAAAAGAATCACTTTTTTTTTTTAATTATTTTTGCTTTGGACATGAATGGGGACCTTGGAATTGGAAATGCATTGCTAATAGAATCTTTTTGTTTCTCTTCTTGAAATCCTTCAGTATTATTTTTGCTTAGTTTTAGATTATTATGCTAGGATGCTGATGTTATCAATAAAAAGAAAGTAAAAATACTGTGGTTTTCTGAACTGCATTGTAGATTTAATAATTCTGGATAGTAGATTTAATAATTCTTAGTTATAAACATATGCTCATCATGGACAAAGCAAGTGGCTGCTCCCCCCTCATCGCCTCCTTTTGCCCTCACTCACATTTTTATGGTTTAGGTATCTAAATCCTGGAGTACTATGTCAACCAATGGAAACTCGGATTGGTATGCAAAACAAGCAGAACTGGTGAAAAAGGTTGTTGCTTCAATGCCTGTTCACTTTCAAGTCAATTATAAGGATGTTACGAGTGATCAGAGCCTCACAATATGCAGTTCTGAGATATTCTACATTCCTCGTCACTTTGCTGCTGACTTTGTAGATCTTGTCAGTCTTGTGGGTGATCTGGACATCCACCAGAAAATTGCCATACCTATGTTCTTTGTTTCAATGGATTCGCCTCAGAATTTTGATTCTGTGCTTAGTACAATGGTATATAAAAGGAAACCACCACCAACTAATTCAACCCTTTATTCTGCTCAAGCACCTGCTATTCACCCATGGAATGTATCAAGTGAACAAGATTTCATAAAGCTGGTAAGAATAATGGCAGAAGGTGATCCTCTCCTAATGGAGTTAGTTTAAAGGTCAAAAAACATATTTTTGATACTTGCAAGAACCACGATAGAGACAATGAAATTGAACCATTTTGTAACTGGTATACAAAATTCTGTTTTATTTTTCTTTTCCAATTTTTCTGGAGGGGGAGGGCTCTTTTTTTCTTCATCCTTTTCTTTTAAAACGTAATTGTAATTTTTTGTGGTTATAATTTCTTTGTAGATTTACCTTGTATGATTCATTAACTCTTCGGGGATTCCCTCCAATGATAAATGTTTTAGTCTTTTTCCTTGTCTCTGGAAAATATGAGAAGCATTACTTGTTACAGTATGATTTTTTTTTCGTTGATTGTGTCGCTTTAACCCTTTCGAGGGGATTTTTCTTTATTTGGTTTACATTTCGGCAATGGTGGAGATAGAATATTTCTTGAGGATTTGATAACAATTTATCAGCTGGGTAATGTTTCTTATGGTTGATATGTAGTGGCATCATTGTCAACAAGTTGCAAGTTTCTTCCTAGGCATTGTTCGAACCGAGCAAAAAGATTTCCCAAACATGATTTTAACAACTAGAATGATAATCCCATGAAATAGGGGTTGAATTACTGCATGATTCTTATAGACAAATTTTACATTTCAAGTGTTCCAGGAAATCGCATCTATTCAATAACTGGCAAGACAGAGAAGCGGCTCAAACTCATCAGCTAAAAATCAACAATGCGAATTTGATATTTGCACTCTATTGTCTAACAGTTGGTCTCCCCACTTACCTATCAATTCCTTCAATCTTGTCTTCAACTTCTGAGTAGAGCTGCCTCAACTTTTCAATATTTTCCTGTGAAGTTTCCCAATAGCCACGGCCATTGGCCTCTAAGAATGTTTGCACTAACTTCCTGAATGAATTTGGATTGGTGTTCATGAGTCTATTCAGCATTTCCTCATCTTGGATAAAAGTTGAGTTAGCCTCTTCATAGACCCAGTTATCGACTTGGCCGGAAGTTGCGCTCCATCCAACTGTATTTGTAAGCCTCTTCTCTATTTCACGAACGCCTTCATATCCACTAGACATCATTCCTTCATACCACTTGGGGTTCAGCAATTTGGTCCGAGCATCAAGCCGGACTGTCTCAGAAAGCGTGCGTACCTGGCGGAGACATTTGAAATTGTTTAGCACTAGCTCAAGAGATTTTGATAATAAATTTTAGGAATTGTTCAATTGCTAACCTGAGCATTTGCTGTTGTTGTGTCTGCTACGTATGCACTAGGCTTCTTTTTGTCCTTCCTCAAGTTCTGCACAAGGTTTGTTGGGTCTGAGTCGAAGTAATGGCTCACATCAGTGAGTGAAATTTCCGAGGAATCAAGGTTCTGGAATGTGGCATCTGCTGTGCTCAGAGCCATCTCAAACACTTTCCTTTTCTCCATCATGCCTGCACCTGGGGCATCACAATCGAAAGCAAAGGACTTCCTGCTCAAGTACATGTCTTGAAGTTGCTTCTCATCATTCCAAGAAGAATTTTCCACTGCAAGGTTTATGTTAGAAGAGTAGGATCCTGAGGCATTGGAGAATACTCGTGTTGCAGCTTCCCGAATGTCAAGGCCGAGGGCTTCAGCTTGTTCTAAAGCATGCTTTCTGACATAGTTTTTGTCAGCTGGCTCATCAAGTTCTGCCACCATCTTCACTGCACGGTCAAGGAGGTTCATCTGTGGACAAAGCAGACATAATATTATTAATGAGGCAAAAGAAGAGAGATTAATGAAAATTTAAGCAGAGAGTATCAAAAGGATTCTCATAAACTTCTCTTAGAAACTGAAGGAGAACAAGAAAAGACGTGACACCTGATTGATAAAGAGATCTCTGAAAACTCCAGAGCAATTGACAACAACATCGATCCTAGGTCTTCCAAGTTCTTCGAGACTTACAGTTTCCACCCGGTTAACCCTACCAAAGGTATCAGCAACTGGCCTCACTCCAATCATCCACAAGACCTGAGCCAAGGACTCACCATAAGTCTTGATGTTGTCAGTTCCCCACAATACAAGCGCAACTGTCTCCGGATACTTTCCATCATTATCAGCCTTCTGCCTCTCGATTAATCTATCCACTACTATCTTTGCACTTTGCATTGCAGCTGTTGTAGGAATGGATTGTGGGTCCAGTGCGTGAATGTTCTTTCCTGTTGGCAACACCTTTGGGTTTCTAATTGGGTCACCACCAGGACCAGGTTCTACATATTTGCCCTCCAAAGCTTGTTTCAGACTCCCCAGTTCATTGTCAGCAACAATTAGTTTCAAGCACTCTCCAAGGAACTGGAACAATATTCTCAGCTTCTCTCTATCTGCCCGATAAAATTTTGTGTTTGACAAGTACTGAATCCATGGTTCATTAACACCAAAGCCAAGGATTGAGGTAAGCTTATCCGCAACATCTACAACTTGACCCTTCTTATTAGTTGTTCGCTCTACAAAGGAAGTAATGGCGCCACGTGATGCCTCTGTTATTTGCCGAAGAAGCTCTACATCCTTCAAGATTCCCTTGTCACTGCCTCTGTAAACTTCCTCTATGTTACGTCCAACAGTTTCAGCTAAAATAGCTGGGAATGAGGAAATCCCATCTTCAGGACGATCCAGTGCAGCAATGTTGACTAGAGTTGCAACTGCTTCCATGGCAGATGGTGGCTCACCGATGACATGAAGTCCACATGGCAAAAGCCGGGATTCGATCTCCATGATCTTGGAGTATACTTGTCCAACCACAAGATCTCTCTCTTTTGCAGAGATCTCCTCCCCCTCATCAGGAAGTTCAACATCCTTGTCAAGATTACATTGCTTAGCAGTACTAATAATGGAGCTCACAATTTGTGGCCCACGGCCAGTGTCTTTAAGAGACTGGTATGAGGAGATAAGCTCACTCAACTGCTTGAGACCCTTGTAAAGACCAGCATTTTCAGCTGGAGGGGTCAAATAACTAATAGTGTTTGCATAGCTTCGACGTTTTGCTATGGTGGCTTCAGATGGATTATTAGCTGCATAATAGTAGACATTGGGGATATTCCCAATGAGGCTATCTGGATAGCAAACATCACTCATTCCCACCTGCTTTCCGGGCATGAATTCAAGTGAACCATGAGTGCCAAAATGAAGTACTGCATCGGCTTTGAAAATTTTCTCAACAAAGGAGTAATAAGCTGCAAATCCATGATGTGGGCTAGCAGATTTGGAGAAGAGCAGTCGCATTGGATCACCCTCATAACCAAAAGTGGGCTGGACTCCAATGAAGACATTACCATACTGTTTTCCATATACCAAGAGATTCTCTCCATCAGAATTCAAATTGCCAGGAGGTTTACCCCAGTTTTCTTCCAATGCTGTTGCATAGGAAGTGAGGCTTTGGTACTCCCGAACACCCATTTTGTAAGCAACATTCAGGTTTGGACTGCTGAATTGAGCCTCTTTATCATGAATTATTTCTTCGATTAAGGCTTCCGAAGTCTCTGGAAGGCCCTCAACATTGTAACCATCTCTTTTGAGATCCTTTAGAACTGAGAAGATGGAGGAGAAGACATTAAGGTAGGCTGCTGTTCCAACATTCCCTTTATCTGGAGGGAAACTGAATACAGTGATTGCTAACTTCTTCTCGGCCTGCATAATTTATATAAACTAATCATAAGATGCTCAATTAAATAACTTGAAATGAGTTCAATATCATCTAATTGGACAAAATTGAGAAGAGAAAGGCGAAGTTAATCTTCATAACTACAAAACTTTTTTTTGGTTTTCTAATGGAATATTGACCAGAAGAATCACCAAGTATCAGTAACTTCCAAAGCTATCATTACATCAGACCAATTATCTCTGGTCTCGTTAGACTCTAAGTTAAATACTAGATTTAGAGGAGCAACCAAAGAAAAAGGCAGAAAGGGGGGTAACCTTTCTCTATCAATTCTTTCAGCATCAAGCTTACATGCTAAAATTGATTAATCATGAATTGAAAACTACAGCTAATTTAATAAATAATATACATAAATATTTTATTGGGATCTATTCTCATGTAAGAAAGACAACTTATTTGCCAACACCCATCTTTCTCTTTTTGAATCAGCAAGCACGGATTCATATATAAATTTAGCTAGTTATGAGTTATGACAGAAAGGTCTTGTATCAAAAGTCATGACAACTAACACTATGTATAACCCTCAGTTGCACTTTCATCATTTCCAATTTTCCATTGCCTTTATTTCCAAATAGGTTCCATTAGGTTTTGAAATAATGAAATCAAGAAGGGAATTAGGCAATTAATTATATAGGGATACTATTTAAACATTATGCACTATAACAGTGAACTTAATATTTTTGTAAATAACTGATAGTGGTATTCTATATTCAAGAAAAAAAAATAGAGAATCAAGCAACAGAAAGGTTAGAAAGCAAATACCTTTGATTTTCTTTTCAGTTCTGCCCATCTGATTGCCCTGGTGCAAAGCTGCTCCACCCTCTTGTGAAGAGCATGTGATTTTCCTGCAGTCACATTGAATTTTTTATCCCTTAAAAAATTGTAAGACCATGTGTGGAACACATAGAAACCACTAAAAATATTAATATATTTCCTAAACTACAGGTTTGTAAGTAATTTTCTCTTCCTTTTGATAACAAAAAAAAAAATCTTATTTTCCATCTTTAAATTAATAGCAAATGCTATTCATTTTACCTAAAATTATACATAAAATGACAAGAAATAGAAACAAAAAACAT
Organism: Aleurites moluccanus; assembly: GCA_948193065.1. Classification (NCBI taxonomy): domain Eukaryota; kingdom Viridiplantae; phylum Streptophyta; class Magnoliopsida; order Malpighiales; family Euphorbiaceae; genus Aleurites; species Aleurites moluccanus. The sequence continues at coordinate 14,255 of CANXYC010804586.1, forward strand.
TTTGACACAAAAAAAGACTTGCCTGTTTTTGGGTCCCGGCCGGCAAAAACAATGGGTTCCATGCCACCATCTAGCTCAGGAAGAGCAACTTGCAAAGCCACCTGAATGGGGTGAAGCCCCAAAGTACTATTTAACCATTCTTCAGTTGTTTGAAACACCAAAGGCAATGCAACAATGTAAGGCACATCAAGCTTAGTCAATGCCTCAATAGCTCTAGGATGGTCCTGTCTTGCTGGGCCTCCAACAAGAGCAAAACCAGTCAATGATACCACTGAATTCACCATTGGTTTCTTTGTAACCGGATCGATCAAGAACCTTTCAACTGGCCCTGAGAAATCAAGCCCACCAGCAAAAATAGGTATCACTTTTGCACCTTTTGCCTCCAACTCCATAATCACAGCTACATAGTGACCCTCATCACCAGTTACAATATGACTTCTTTGCAAAATCAACCCAATAACTGGTGCATTAGTGTCTTTAAGCTTCTCATTAGCATCCTTTCTAGTTCCATACCAATTCAAATACTCCTTCACATCATCATACATACAAGGAGCCAATGGGTGCCAAATTCCACTATCCAAGAACAAAACTGGATCAGAATACTCAATCTTTTGCCCTTTCAGTGCAGGCACATAAGACCCAGATATCATTTTCAAGAAATTTTGCAGGTTATCAGGAGATCCACCAAGCCAAAATTGCAAACTCAAGATATAAAGCCTAGCATCTTGAGCTTTATCACTAGGCAAATACTTCAAAACCTTAGGTAAAGTCCTCACCAATTTTAACATACTATCAGCAAAACCAGCACCTTGTTTCTTTCTCTTAAACAATTGAAAAAATGGAGACTTTGATTGGCCAAGCTGTGACATACTAAAAGAACCCAATTTATTAAGCCTCATTACCTCAGGCATTGAAGGGAACACCAAAACTGCATCAAGCCTGTCCCTTTCTTTCTCCACAGCAGCTTTTATTTTCAATGCTAGCTCCTCAACAAAAATCAATGACCCAATAAAGATATTTGCATCCTCAAGGTCTTTACAGAAAGTCTTATATGTAGATACATCTCTAAGCTCCTCTACCAAGTAACCCACCACTTCAAATGAGGCAAATTTGGAGCTCTTATTTAGAGACAGAACGGCAGCTGTGAGCGAAGATTGGTACTGGGCTTCAAGAACCACATAGACAATTTTAACAGTAGGGAGATTCTGGTTATTTTCAGGGACAATTCGTCGAACTTCTTGTGTAGTTTGTGTGAAAAGACCATTCCCAATTGCTGCACATTTTATTTTCAAGGATGATTTGGAGTTTGTTTGTGTGATTTTCTTTGGTAGAAATGAGTGGAGAAAGTGATGTTTCTGAGATAGTAAAGAGAGATGATCAGGTTTTGAGGATGGTAAAGTAAATGGTGAAGATACAAGATAAGCCATTACTGGCAAAAAATCTCACTCAAAAACAGAGTCCTCTGTTTCTAAATTACAGAAGCAAAAAGATATGATTTTTGTTTCAACTTCTGTGGGTTTTTGCTTGTTTAGAGAGAGAGAGAGAGGGAGAGAGAGATTTTCTTCTTCTTCTTCTTCTTTTCCTTTTCTGTAAGTTCAAGCTTATGGGTTTATATTTTTGTTCAGTGCGAGCAAGAGATGGAGCGGGACATGGAGAAACGGTTGGTTACTACGGTTAGTGGTGAGAAAGAAGTACACGTGGCAAAATTGGGAGTCGAGAAATTATGATGGGGAAGTGTATATTATGAGGTTGAGTTTTGATTTCAGGTTTTTGGAGAGAGAAAAAAGAAATTTTGGGTATATGCAAAACTTATCTATCTCTTTGGGTTATTATGATGGAGTTTCTTGAAATCTTATTGGTTGAATTGGATTTCTCAGAAGGACTATACCATAAGCCATAAAAGAAGTGATGTGGAATTAATGTGTATGATGATAGAGAGAGAAGTGGAATAGATTTTTCTTGCAGTGTAAGAGGTGCCTTTTTTGCCTTGCATTAGATGCTTTAGTTTTTGAGTACGTGTCTCTCCATTGACAAGGAATTTGATATTTTTTTTTTTTCTCCCTGTGAACTTAATGGGACCATTTATTGCAAAATGTCCACTTAGTGAAGTACAGCGTCCTTTTATTTGAAGAAGAAAAAGAAAAGGCAACAGTTAAAAACTAGCCCACAGTATTATAAGGCAGTTAACAGAGCAAAGCTTAAGAATGAATCTATGGGCTTTGTTTTTGTTGATTATTTGTATGGCTCAATTCTATATGTAGCTCTAATTATTTAGAGGCAGATGTTTGTCCCAATTGTTTTTGGTTGAGCTCAAAAAAGTCGATCTCGTTTTTGGCATTTTGATTTGCTCCATTTCTAAAATAATTATCAACTTCACAAAAAAATGAAAAAATAAAAAGTACTTTTAGGTATTCAATTTCCATTGTTAATCAGAATTCCTAAATGTGAAAAACTTCCAAATGGTTTTCAAGAACCAATTTGTACATTTTCTCTGCCATATAATATAATTATTGCATCAGAATAAACACTTATTGCTATTGAGTCCCTGCAAGACAACTCCATTGACATAACAAAAGAAAATTTTCAATACAGTTTCTAATCCTAGTTCAAGAGAACTGATAATCTAATAACAGGGAAGAAAATCTTGAGAGTCAACACGGCCAAGAGCCAAAAACAGGGCACTCTTTTTTCTTTTTTTATTATTTCTTTGTCCTTTTCCTTTTCTTGTCTTTTCTTCCCAAGGGGAGGAAAACAACAAAATATTAAAAATATTAAATATCTTGCCATATGAAATATGTGTCCAGTTAGTCTGCCAGGCAAATGGTGTGGCTCAGGTTGAGCGGTTGATACTTGCTACAACTGAGTTGCAGGTAAAATATATCAGCAGTGAAGTTGATTAAATGCAGATTTAACACTTATAAGATATTACCATGTCCATAGCTTCAAGCTAGAAAAGAGATATAAAACCCTTGTTAATGGTGTTATTTAATTGAAACAACTGAAAACTGGAACCCTGGTGGCAGTGGAGCCACCCAATATTAAAAGAAAACCTCATTTATTGTCAAAAAGATTGAACAAAAATGCAACAGAAAAGCTGTTCATAGCTGCAACCAAATTCACTGCCAACTCTTTCATCTAATCTAAGAATATTTTTAAGATTACTAGGTTTTCCATGCAAACAAGAGAGTGGACGCTGTATTTTAAAGGCAGAAATACCACCCACAGAACATGTTAATTAAATGGACATTCCTTCAGCACATAAATATCAAACTTAGTCAATCTCCATACCAGAAATGGCCTCGTCTAAAATTATTTGAAGTTCCTTCACTCTTTGCCTTGTTAATGCAACACAATCCTGCAAACACAGCCAGCCACTTCTTAATCAACATAAAAAGACTATTAGCTCTAATTGACCTACTGAACTAGATCTGGGAGAACTCAATATTTCTGATGCTGATACCTTTGTCAATATTTTCATATATGAAAAAGCACCAACAACAGCGAAGTAATCTTGTAAATGACAAAGGGCTCTGATCAAATTAAAAAAAAAAACAAGAGTTTATACTATAAACTTAATTTACATGGTTCTTGGTTCATGAACTTCCTCCAGAAAATTCTGCATAGTTATCAGTTGTTCTTGCCAATAATAAGCCAATTACACCGGTACACCAAATAAGTTCAACTCTCTGTTAAGGATGAACATCCTTGACGAGGTTGAATGCATTTCAAAATTTCTTCAGCACAAAAATTCCAATAACTGAAACATTTTTAGGAAAATTGAGCTTTAGAAATCAGTTTGATTACAAAATTTTTCGCCAAAGACAAAACCAGTTCCTCAAACAGTGCAGAAGGATCTAGAATAATGAACAGCATTTTGCATATCCATTCAATCATATTGGTTCAAAAGAGTGTCACCATAAATTTAAATCGATTCACGATTACTTCTTAACTTATTGTAATTAGATAGATCCCTTCACATTGAATTTGAACTTACCTGGACAGCGGATGTATAGGCAAGAACTGGTCCACCTGGCTTGTAAAAGGAAACCAGTCTAGCAGATGAATCCAAAACCACCATTACAAGAGTTTCCATGATAGATTCTTCCTCTGCGGTGGGGTCTGCTAAGATGTAGTTATTGTGAAGAATGCATGTTAATGAGAATGGTAGGCTACTCAGTGTGAGCTTCCTCTTCTCCTTATTGACTGGCTCCATTTTTGACTTTCCTTCCTCGTCATCCTCAGACACAACTACTATCTTGCCATCATCACTGAAAGAAACTATGGGTATTTGCACTGCAAATATCAAAGTTCTATAATAAATGAGGCAACTACAGATAATCTATGAACTACGGACATAATTTAGTTGAATGAGCACAAACAAAAGTAATGGCAAAACAAAGAAACAGGAGAGCGTTTAAGTTCAATCTTGAAAAGAAGCAAATGCTCAACTGGCCAATATGCTTTTCTTTAGGAAATTATTGTAATATTCCTACAAGTTAGACTTGATGTGAACAATTGTAAGAACACTGCTCATCTCGTTTGTTGTTAGGTTCATAGATGAATTAAGGATTCGTATCCAATATATACTTGCAGACTGATTGATCAAATATCTACTTCAGACAGTGGAAAATGCCTGAGAGTGTCTGTTACAGTTAGATGATTCAAAATCCGAGTGATCCTTATAACTGACAACTTTTGAGGAGCAGGTTCCCTCTAACAATCGCCCTTTTTTCTTTTAATTATTTACCCAGACATCCAGGAAAAGGGAAAGAAACAGGGAAACTGCAACTTAGATAAAAATATACACAGAATATGAGTTAGCACTTCAGATGCAAACCCATTCTCATCTGGAAAACCCCTACCACATCCAAATAAAGCTGTGTTATAGGACATGATTTATAGAATGAGTTAAAAGTTAAGGTGCAAGAATTTTCAAGCATACTGGTTTTTACTGGTAGTAAGAAACAACTCTTTAAGAAGACATGCAACTTGATGCAAAAACATGAAAAAATTAGCAAACTTACAATGGGAGAAGGCAGCAACTGCTGAAAGCAATGCAGCATCAAAAAGAGCACCATCAGCATCCAAACAATAAACGTCCTGCAGAAGAAATTTTTGTAGGCTTATTTCATATTTGATAGACAAGTATTGACATTATGTCAACTAAACATACGGAAGAAGTTAAAAGAATGGCGACAATCTTGGTGAAATTTAACTTCCATTCATTAAAATATAAGGGGAAGGGGGGAAGAAATCCCAAATGAATGCCGCGTGTGTGTGTGTCCTTCTTTTAAAAAGAGGAAGGAGCATGTGACACTAATTTTAAAGGCAAAGATGAAAAAGAAGGATGTAAAAAAGTCATCAGTACTTACCAGGTATGCCATCCATGCAGCTTTTCCACTGACCAAAGATAATTCCTTTAAATTAACCATGCCACTACTGCAATAACCCATGTAAATAATTATCACAAAACAGGTTGAACTAGGAATGCAATTGATAAACAGAAAGAAGAATTGGTAGATTAGATAGGTTTGTTCACTCTGATTCCTAACAACTGTTTATGCTAAGGTGCCTCATCTTGAGGTGCAGTGTAATCTTATGTTAGCTAAGATTTCCTTAACTAGCCAATGGAAAATTTTGGATACATCGTATGGCAAGCCCTATTTACTAGATCAGTGGATATATCTCAGGTCTATAGCACAGCTATTAAAATCAAGATTTTCTTATAAAAATACAAAATAGAAAAGCCTTTGCTCATCAGAAATAATGTTTAATAAAAAATCGTATAGCTCTGCTACCATTAACTTATTTCACATCACGGCATTATAGTTACATGAATATATTGACACATGATACCTCATAAGAATATCAGTCCTGCCAGCTAGGACTTTGCATGAAGATGTTATCACTTTCAATTCATAAAAACAATAACAACAGTAACACCAATAATATCAATCCATATTCACGAGTTATGGTGACAGAGACCATCAGTTAAGGAGATATTCATGTGCTTAGTTTCTTACTGGAGAAAGAAAGAGCTAGTGAAATAAATACTGGTATTTCAGAATTACATGACAATAAAATCAATACCATATCGAAGGACACAATCTAATGCAATAATAAGAGTCTTAGTTCACAAGCAACAAGGTTGCAGGTTCAAGGTACTAAGAGCCATCATTTCATGCAAAAGTATTTAAGAGTGGAATTATCTAAATTTCTAACAGGTACTGAAGTAAGTTTAATCACCAACTAGATATAATAATGATTCCATCCCTATATAACTAAAAACTTATAGACAATTCCAAATCCCATAACAAACCCAGATAAATACGCTAACTATCAACATAGCAAAAGTGAAGCATTCACATCTGAGTTATCCAGACATAGATATGAAGATGAATAAACATACTTCCAGAGTTAAGGATAAAGGGAAAATAAAATCTATCAATATCACTAAAAAAATACAACAATATGATAAACAAAATTATACAACTACTAACAGATTTCAAAAAGAAAAGAAAAATGAATCAGAAACAAGTACAGAAGAAAACATTCACTTACCTTAATATTGTGTCAGATAACTGCTCTGATAAAACTGGTGCTGCCTCAGCGGGCCTACCAGGCCTAACAAGTGGAGAACATATTGGAGGCATGTGGAAATCAATAGCTGAAAATACCAGGGTTTATGCATTGGCATCCTATAAATACAAGAAAATCAAAGACTACAGAAATCAAAAGAGAAAAGCAAAGCAAATGCACAATTCATAGTTATTAACCTATGCAACCCTCATCCGGTGAGTCTGTAGAAGGGATCATGACTTCCATTTTTATGGCAGCCAACATGGTCTGTGCAGGAACAGAAACAAATAATAACAAAATCAAGATGCGAAGCCGAAGATCAAAGAGAAAGAGAAAAAGAAGATGCACTAACAGTTGAACCAATCTTTGCTAGAGCCGACCCATCAGCAGAAGCAACAGCTCCTATACATAAATTTAGTTAAGTTTCAATTACGTGTATAAAAACAATATCTTTCTGAATTAAAAAGTGAAAAATAAGCAAAATAAACAAATAAAAAAAAACAAAGGGTTAACTAAACAAACCAAGAGCCAGTGTTGTATCTCTAGCTCTTCCAAGTGGCCTGGCATCAGGACGAATGGACTCTGCAAGATGATGCTCATAAAAACGAAGAGGGAAAAGGCGTCTAAAAGCATCAACCTCCATCTCTGATGACAAGTCTCCAGAGACATTTGGCAAACCCATGAATGTGAAAGCAAATTAACAAACCTAACAAAATGCAGAGTTACAAAAGAACCTCCACCATTATTATAATTGCAAAAAATCCATAAATCCAATCCAAATCAAAGAAACAAAGAAAACCCATACGCTATCACCTAAAGATATACAAGATAATCAATGATCCTGAGATGGGTGTGTGACTGTGAGATAACAAGACGAAAGGAACAGGAAAGAATAAGAGTACCTGTTGAAGCTTAGAAGTTTTGATCTGAGACACGGTGAAGAAGAGAGAAAGAAAGACGGAGGGAGTTTTCAGAGGATGCCAAAGAAACACAGGAAACTCAGAACTGTAATTCCGGTACTTTAATGGGCACACTACTACTATGGCATTCCGGGTTCGGTCTAGCCCATGACCCATGAAGGAATGAACCTGAACCCAGGCCTCACTGGGTTTTGTTTCTCAACATTCACTCTACCCATTGTAGTTGTGGGCCTTTCTAAACATGTTTGGGTGAAAAAAAAAAATATATATTTTATTAGATAAATTTGAGAAAAAGTACAAATAAATACCTCAATTTTTCTATTTTTTGTATTAAATCCTTAAAAAAATATTGGATCCCTTAAGCCCTTTAATTTTAAAAATTCGTAAAAAAAATCCAAATGGCATGAGAGTTAATTTTCATCAGCATTTTCAAGCAAAAATTACATTTTAATTCCTCTCTTTAATATTATTTTTAATTTTTAACAAAATTTACTTTTTAATTATTTAAAAATTTAAATTATATATAATTATTTTTTAAAAATATTTCATCTAAATTCATAAATAAATCAATCAATATAAATATTAAAATTGATTTAATTAATAAAATAAATATATTTATATGTTTTATTGATTAAATTTTATTTTTTATTTTATATGATAATTTTTTAATAATTAATTTTTTTATAAATCATTTTATAACAGAAAAATAAAAATATTTAATAAATATAAGTTAATAATACACTGATCAATAAATATAATATTAAAAATACAATCTAAAAATTGAGATTATAATTTAAAAATTAATAAAAATATATTATTATCAATTATTTTTTATTCACCTATAAATAATTTTTATTAAAATTATATATTTAAAACTTTTAAATATTATAAAACTCATTATATTAAATTAATAAATTAAAAAATCAATCAAATTCAATAATAATATGGATAAAATTATTCAACAATAATACACTTATTAAAAATATAATATACCAAATTTAAAATTATTAAAAATATAATATACCAAATTTAAAATTTTAAAATTTATATATATAAAATATAAATACATAAAAAGCGACAAATACAATAAATTAATTGTATTTTTTTCCAAATCAGTTTCAAGAAGAGCACATTCTCTGAGTTGAAGATCAGTATGAATGGAGCTATTATCTGCCAACATGTTTTCAATAATATATAACTAATTAGATTGACTAAGACTAGTATATTGACATTAAAAAATTGGTAAGAATTAGGGTCTTAGTATAGATTAATTTTTTATATAAATTGATTTACATTATAATTTAAAATATAATGTATATCAATTTAAATATACAATTAAGATTATATAATATTTAATTGTAGATTATAAATTAACTCAGATAAGAACTAAAATTAATTAAATAATATAAAATTTTATTTTTATCACCAATAAATACTTTTGAATTTTTCTAATAAAAGTGTTGAATTATATAATTACAATTTATCTAATTAATTAGATAATATTAAAAAATTTATTATTATCAAATCGTAATTTATCAAATTATAATATTATTTTTTAAAATTTTACTCATATTAATCTCAACTTATCAAATCTTTATATCTTAAGGCCGAGACGAACTCATACTTGGACAAGGGACACGTCCCTCATTTTGAATTTTGAATTTTTTTTTTATTTTTTTTTTAAATTTTTGATAAATTATATTTTAATCCTATAATTAACATTTTTATTTTTATTTTTTTGAAACTCATTAATTAGTCTATATATTTTTATTTTTTTAGTATAATTGATCATTCCGTTTATTTTATCATTAAAATTTTATAAAAATATTAAAATATTTTTTATTTATACTTTTATTCTGTTTATTTTCTTATAAAATTCACAGATAAATTCATAAAAATTTTCAAACCAGTCTTAGCAAATAAAAAGAAACATAATAAATTTTGAAAAAATTATTTTTCAAATAACATAATTATATTTATATTTTTATTATTTTATGCTTCAATTTCTAATTCTATTTATATTTACTGTAAATAACGATATTAAATCTTATTGATATAGAATTATATTCCTTTCTAAAAAAATTTGTATTTATTTTCATAATAAAGTATTGTAAATATTTCTTCAGCAAATATACTTCAATTTATATACAATTTTAGTTTATTATAGCTTTTTCTCTGCATCATGATATAGATTACAAACATGTTATTTTTGTTTCAGAGTAGTTATATAGAAAAAAAAATTGTTTCTTTAATTATTTTCTGGGTATCTTTTTGTTTCTTGGTTTTCTTCAATTTTTTTCTGAGTTTAGAGAAGTAGTGTTTGGTATTCTTTGATTTCTACTATTTTTTTAATAATCTTAAATTTTTTTTTTTTTTTTTGGATTTGATTGATTATTATGAAATTGAATTTTATTTTTCCTCCACTGTATTTTTTTTTTTTTTTTTTTTGTTTCTTTTGCTTTTGTTAGTTTTCTTGCCAAATTGTGTTTTGGAGCTGTTTAACTCCTTAAGATATAATATAATATATAATATTATGACACATTATTATATATTTACTTAGTATTCTATTAATTATGAACTTTAATTGTACATGATCTGTTACCAATTAATATAAAAAATGAATGATTTTTATAATTTTTATGACATTTTTTTAATATTTTATTTCTATGTATGAGTTATAGAATTCTTGTGTATTTAATTCAAACTTGAAAAAGGTTAATGGATTTTACATGCAAATTATATTTTTTTAATTATTTTCATTTCTTTCTTGTATAATTAAATAACACTCTTTTAATTTTGATTGTTAACTAATTTTAAAATAATAATAATCATATTTAAAATTATGGATTATTTAAAAGTAATTATGAATAATAAAAATTATTATTACAAAAATCATTTTTTAATAAAAGTGTTTTTTAAAATAAATTAAAATTTAATGCTTATAAAAAAATTAATTAAATCTAAAATTTATTATTTACTTTTATTACCAAACAAGTGATTTTAAGTTAAAAATTTAACCCCAATTAACGATAATATTTTCATACCAATTAACTATATATATAGAGAGAGAGAGAGAGAGAGAACACTCCCTGTGTTCTTTAACGGCCTAAAAAGTAAAAAACCCTATTCTTCTGATCTTCAAACCAAATAAAAAATAAAAAAAAACTGCTAACCGCCTCACCCGCAAGCCATAATTCATAACATCGAAGCCAAAAATCCAACAAATCCGAGATTTCACATCACCGGCAACCAACAACCATGGCCTGCAATTCCTCAAGCTGCCAATCCAATTGCTACAAAAACGACGACGTTGAACATGTAGAAGCCTCGCCGCCAACTGATTGTAATTCAAGTATCAGTAATAGTAATAATGGACACCAGAGTCTATGCGTCAAGTGCAAGACTAACGAACCCATTTCTGGTGCCACTACTGGTGGCGGTGGCAGTGGCAGCGATGATGAGCGTTTTTGTGCCGATTGCTTTAGAAGCAATCTTTATGGGAAGTTCAGGCTTGCTGTTACTTCTCATGCCATGATTACCCCTTCTGATAATGTCCTCGTCGCTTTCTCTGGCGGCCCTGCGTCCAGGTTTCTCTTCTTCTGTTTGTCTTTGTTCTATAAGAGGTTGATTGGGTTCTTTACCTCATTTATATTTGGATATCTAAATTGATTACAAATGGTAGTGTAATTTGCAATTTCTCTATCGGTTTTGTAATTTGCTTCTTTATTGATGTATATGGATAGATATTTATGATAACCCGAAGATGATTGATTTATTTTGTTATATTGCAAAAGTATAAAGTGTTGTTTTATTGGGAAATTTATCATGGTTGGTTCCTTTTACAGTGATTTATTCGTAGTCTTCAAGTTCATTTTTTGAGTATTTATAGTGATGTTTCAGGGTGGTTTTACAATTTGTACATGAAATGCAACATAAAGCACAGAAGAATTTTGATGCAAGTAAAGATAGATCATTACCAGTGTTTGGGGTTGGAGTAGCATTTATTGATGAAAGTGCTGTCTATCCAGTTTCTTCTGAGGAATTTGACGAGGGTATTAGAGAGATGAAATTGATTGTATCAAATCTAGCCCCACCTATAAAGCAGTTACACGTTGTTCCTATTGAAAATATTTATAGTTCTGATTCAATTGATGGGAAGGACAGATTGATGAAGTTACTAAATGCAGTGAATGATGCCACTGGGAAAGAAGATTTTCTACTGCATCTGCGGATGTTAGCCTTGCAAAAGGTTTGCCTAAATTGTCATATTCAATTTCAAGCGTAGAAAAAAAAAGAGATTAAGAATCCTCTCATGCATGATGTTTTTATTAATTTTGTAGGTTGCTTCTGCAAATGGATACAACAGACTTATTTTAGGATCATGCACGTCAAGGATTGCTTGTCATGTCCTTACAGCAACAGTTAAGGTTTGTCTTCCAGTGGTCTCAAGTTAAAGCCTTTTTCGTTGAAGTATATAGCTTTTCATTTCCACAGTGAATAGAGTGCCTGATGAAAACAACATTTATGGCATGTTTGTATATATAACTCCTAAATTATATTTTAACATTTCATATAAAAGATATTGAGAAGGCCATAACGCAGTAAAATATTGAGGGCATTGGGAATTGGAGTAAAAACTTACCTTGTAAGTGAACAATTATGATACTATCAACTATCAAATCTTGATAATTAATTTAGAAACTTCAAAAAGATCAAAACTTGAATATAGAAGATGATATGGAGAAGACAATGATTTACTTGACAGTCTTTAGGCTTTTGCTTTATATGGCTATGCATGATGCTATACTTCTAGTATGTTTTATTTTGGAGGAATATAGAGGTGTTCCAGAAACAATATCAAATGATCCCTTTTCATAAGTTGGCATTAATGCTGTTCATCACTTGGCAAAACAAATGCTAGTGGAGAACTATGCAAATTTTGGCTGATAAAGGTATTATTCGTGCTACTTGTTCTCACGATAACCAACTAAACTTCACTGACAATTGAATAATGGCATTTTGCTGAAGTCTTATTTTCACTGTATCATAGTCATTTGCATATATAATCTTGAATTTGTTATTTCAGAACATGCAACTTTGAAGACTAAAAAAAGATCTGGAAAGAAGTTTTCTTCAACTGCTCATTCTAACACTGCTTTGAGAAGTAATTTAACATAGAATTATCTTATATATAAAAGTTATATGGCATCTTGGTTTGTCTTTGTAACCTGGAGAGAAGTAAAGAATCTGCTTATTCGTTGAATAAAATCTATTTAAAAAATAGAAATTATTCCTAGTTGGCAACCTCATTCAGCTCAAGTTTTAACAAATTCTTTAATTGACATAGTAGATTATTTATAACAACTATTTCAAAAATTGGTCCTAATGATTAAAAAACCATATAATTTTCACGCTTTTGCAATTTTACTATAATATTTTGATTTTGTCAATTTTATCCTAATTTGAAAACTTAATGTTAATTTTACCTAGGTTGAATTAAAAGAAACTTTATATTATTATTTTTATTTGTTGGAAGTTCAAAAGGTCAAAACGGTTCCTGAACTTGCATCATATTCTCAGTTTAATTTTTAGATCTTGAATTTGGCTAACTGAGTCATTAGTTTGATCAATGGCATTTTATCAAATTTGCAAAGTTGAAATGACCAATTGAGTCCAATCGAAAATATAGGAACTAAATTGTCCAATCGAAAATATAGGAACTAAATTGACAATCTGGCATAAATTCATGGGTCGATTTGACCTTTGGCCCTTCTAGTTAATAATAATATAATGTTATTTTTCTTTAGTTTTGATCTTGGGTAAAATTGAAACTAATTTTTTAAATTAGAGTAAAATTAACAAAATAAAAAGTTTAGGGGGCAAAACTGAGAAAATATTATTACTATTAGTTTTTAATCATTAAGTAATTAAAATTGTTCATGTATGGTAACCATCTTTTTTTTTTTTTTAAGGGCAAAGGATATTCTTTATCGGCGGATATACAGTATGTTGATTCCAGGTGGGAAATCCCAGTAGTGCTTCCACTTCGTGACTGCACTGCACAAGAGCTGAACTTGCTATGCCGTCTTGATGGGTTTGTGTTCCACATTTTTTCAGTTATCTTCATATAGGGTTCTGTTTTTGCTGTTGTTCTGTGTAGGTTTATAGCATTTTTAGTAAATCTTGTACATTGCTAAATGTTGGTTCTGTTCTCATCTTGGCAGGGCAGTCTAAAGACTCTTCAGTTACTTATCAGTCCTCCCCCCAGCATCAATGGTTTGGTGTCTTCATTCGTTTCTCTGTTGCAGGTATAGAGTATCCTTCTCTTAACATCGGTATGTCTTAGTGTGTGTCATATGGCCATTTGGGAGGACTAAATTCTAGTGCTGGGAAAGTTTATGCAATCATCAGTATTACTCGGGTTGAAGCATACTTCATCTACTTCTAGTAAAAAAGGAAAAAGAAAAAGAAAATTGTTGCTGACATAAAGAAAACATTATTTTGAGGTTACTTTCAGCTGTCTGAAGATTATTCTTTACTTGTTTCAAAAACAAAATCACGTCTATGATCGATTAAATAGCTTGAGATTGGATGCTTAAATAGCTTGACGTTGTATGCCCTTGTTTCACTAGTCTCATCTGTGGTGTTTTAACAAATAAGTGTTGTGCTGCATTCTTTCTTGAGCGAGAACATTAATTTGCAAGTCACTGTTAACATTTTGGATTGCAGGAAGAAAATCCTTCACGAGAATGCACAATTGTACGAACAGCTGGAAAGCTTACTCCATTCCATTTTAATAGGATTCCAGAAATCAATGATTGCAACATTCCTTTGGCTACTCGAAGGCGCCAGAAGAGATACAATCTCAAGCCTGTGGAATCTATTTCATCAGAGTCATTCTGTCCTATCTGCAATAGTCCTCTCAACAATTCTGATATGTTGAATTTGAACAGTCCGAAAAGTTGCCAAAGTTCTAATTTCCGTGCTGCTTGTTGTTCAAGTTGCCACTTTCAGATACTTCCCAAGGACCCCTCATTAATGGAGCACTTCTATTCATCTTTACCTCAACAATTGGTTACTCGAGCAAAGAATGGCAGCTGTGGCAATTTCAATTTGCTAAGGTGAGAAATGTAAATTTACCATTAGCTATAATTTTTCCTCTATATATTTAATTTTGGGGATATCATGGATCTTAAAATACCTCCTACATTGGACATAGTCACTCAATAGCTCACTGACACTCCTGCACACAGGCATAGTTTCAGCCTGCTGCAATTTTGGAGTTTGCTGTTGAGCCCATATGGAAAAAATCATTTTGCTCTTCTTCTTTTTTGACTCTAGGAAACTAACATCTTACTCACTTTGGAGTTCTTGTATTCTGAATAGAAGTTTGTACCTGCAGGGAGCAAATTCAAGATTGCCTGCTTTCAGACGGTGAAGATGAAAGTTGAATTCATGCGCCTTGTCACACGATGTCCTTTTTTCTTGACATCACTTGTTATTTGGCATTTGGCTCTTATAGACGGTTCTAATGGAACTCCAGTTTCATGAAATTGTTGATTTAGCTAGAAAACTTTGTTAGTTTTATTGGATGTCCATTATTTATTTCAAGTGTTGATGTAGCAAGTTCTACAGATTTTTATGCACGTTGGATTTATTTGTTAAAATGCAGCAAAGATTTAGTCCTTTTCATAGCAGTGTCAGACGAGGCTGGTGAAAGATTGGAAATGAGAAATTAGGAAGTTAGAGTGGAGAAATCCTATAATTGGCAGACATATTAAAAAAAATGGCAGGAGCATAGTTAAAAAATTTGAACACCTGTAACTTCAAAATTTCTAGCAAGTTTGACGCAAGACAATCATATGATACATATTATCAATTCATATTTCTGCCATAACATAAGAACTAGGCAGAAATATTAACACTGAAAAATGTATAGTAAAACAGCTCATTTTGTCACAAAAGTTCAGGTCTCGTATTCAAAGGTAATGCACACATGCAATCCCTAGCTCAGAAAAATTCAGTAGGTCAGGAGATTTGAGAAGAGAATTCCTCCAGCTTACTTTCACTTATCACCACACCATGTTTTTGGGAGAAAACTAAATTCATCGAATCAACTCTCAGATTTTTTAACTCAGTAGACGAGTGGATCTCCATGCATGCATTCAAGTTGAGGAGAGTCCCATCTGCAAATGTATATACAGGAATATAAATGAAAATAACCAATTATCTTCTTCCGTCTCAAAAACTTAATAAATGCTACCTAAAGGAAATATCAATAAAGTAAATTATTTTCAACAGATAATATATTCCACCCTAGTCGAATAATTCAATTACCCCAATAAAAATTCCCAAAATTTTTGTGATAAAAGAACAAGATTACAATACAATTATCCTTAAAACGGTGCTAACAACAAAAACAAATGCATCAGGAATTTCCTGAATCATTCTTCCACAGGCAGGGATTGTTGCTTAAATTCTCATGTAGAGATGGTGTTTGCTGATTGCCTCGTTAACTTGGCACGCAACCTCTCCATGAAAGCTGGATTGGCTTTGAGTCTTCCCTTGACATAAGAGACTCGAGCATCCTCTGCCAACTGCCTAGCTTTCCCAGCTTCCTCGAGGAGCGAAAAGAGAGTTCTAAGGCAGTCTTTTCTGTTTTCCTCCCGATGTTCAAACCTTCAAAAGCAAAAAAATCGTTTGTCAATTTTCTTGAAATAGAGTGCACAACAAAACAAAATTCAGCTGTATATGAAAATCACGTGGCACAAGCTACCAAATAATGCGGAAACCTTTTATAAATTGCTGCAAAGAACCTGATAAGATAATTTAAATAATCTCTGTAATAATGCTGGGAGGAATGATAGTGGCAGGAGTGAAATACAGTCAGTTAAGAACACAAACTCAACTAAATCTTACCCAAACTAATTGGACATTTGAACTAAGGCTATAGATGGATCTTTCTATTTCATTTAGCACTACCTAGGACCAAATTTCTATAATCACTTATCACAGAAGCAACAAAATTTCATTATTTATAGAAATTCTTCTCTTTCATTTATTTATTTATTTATTTTTAAGATCTCTCAAGTAATCAAAACAATGGAAAGCACTGTGTTAGCAGGACAGTTGACATAATATTAAAGCATCTTGCATAAAGAAAATTGAAAAGCATAATTGTTTGCTCACTTTACCTCTCACTAGTGATTGTAAGTTCATCTTTCCCTGGATTGTATCGTTTTCCAACGAGTTCCCTCAACCGTCTAAACTGATGCTTTGAAAGCCCGAGTTCTTTGACAGTGACAGCCATTTTTACTTTTCTGTTTTTGGGATGCCATGCATCACCACCTGGAGCAAGGACTAGCCGTGTTTGCCACCTAAGAATTGGCCCCTCACCTGGTGGGTCATCTGAGTGCTTTTTCTTGTCAGGCACAGTCTCGTCAAATTGTGGAGGGCCCTCAGCTTCCATTTTCTTTCCATATTCCATGACCACCTCATCCTCAAATTGCTTGAACAGCTCATAGGCTTCTTCAGGTTCAAGCTCCCCTCTTTCACACATATCCCCCAGCTCATTGAACCTCTTTTCCACCTTTGCCTTGATGTCATCTGATGAAAATAATGAAATCAGAATAACATTCACAACTGCTAACAAAACCCAAATTATGCAACTACCATATGCCATATATATACAAAATAGTTACCACAATTAAACCATGATAATTATTTCTCAGAAACTCTCATATCTAAAGAAAATCCTGGCTACCATAAAGTTTTTACATTTCTAATAACTTTAAAAATGACAATAGGCATATAGCAAGCATCATTGGTAAGAGGTTAAGAATGACATTATAAAGTTGCAGGCAGAGACCTGCAAAATTTGCAACTGTCATGAGGCCATGTTTTACAAAATTTGATATAGACATAAAAATTTTGATAACTATAAAAGCAAATTATTTTCCAGCAACGACAGGCAAGGTATTTCCTGGCTATCACAGAATGTAAAGCTACAGTCATATTTTCATGCCAATAACCACACCATGATACACTAGCTAATTTCTTATACAAAAAGTTGTATCCCCATAAGTCCATAACAGAGTAAAGGTGCAGGCATGTTCCTCAGTTTTCTGTTCCTATACTGAATAAGTGAAAAATAATCATAATAAAAAGCCTTCATCAAATTAGTTTCAGCAACCAAGCAGAAGACACTCTATGCCAAACCCATCATTTGATAAATGAAACCTCATAAACATGTACATGGTAAATACTTGTTATCCCCACTAACATCATTTTCTGAATATTATTCTATTTGATAAGTCCTCATATGTCAAAGGATACATTTCGTTAATATACTATAAAAGAAAGGGTTCCAGAACAAAGTCAGCCAGTGCCATTGACTAGGATACAAATTTGGGAAAACATACTTTTCAATCCAAGGGAAATCCAAGAACTTTATTGATACATGGGACGCAAACAATACACATTATAGATCTGTCGAACACTGGTTGATCTATCTCGATAAGCCCAATTCTTGGATAACACAGGTGAAAGGTTAGGTTACTAGAAGAATGAATTCATTTTTTCTGGATGGAGAAAAAGGGTGAGATGGACAGTTTTGGGAAGGAACATAGGCCAGGTCCAGGAAAGGGAAAAGATATCCAAAAAAGAGCACTTAAGGACCCTAAATTATAACTTATGATTACAGGAATTTTAATGTAAGCCTGATGACTGAATGATATCAAACTATGTGACAACACAGCATTATAAAAAAATTTCAAATTTAACTATGTGACAACACAACACTTCTGAGAATCTAACATCAAAACCATTTTGTTTCGACTTTCTAATCCATTCAACAAACAAAGCAATAAATTTCAGATCTAACAACTACTAAAGTAAATGCTTCCAATTGCAAATCGCGAAGAAATTGTAGAACTTCTGTGAACTCAAAACAGAAAAGAAAAGAAAAAACTGTTTGCAAAAGGAAATACAGTTAAAGTTTAGAACAGAAGTAATAAGATATAGCAAAAGAAAGATCACACCATGATACCTGGAAGGAGCTTATCCCAGCTAAGCATATCCTCCAGAATTTGCTCACATTCCCTAGTGTCCTTCATAAAACCTTGTTCCGTTGCTTCTTTAATCATCTCATCCCATTTATTATCATCCATATTGAAGTACTCATCCTTCACCATTTTCTTCATAACATGTTCCTTGGCATTATACAAATCATCAATCTCTTCATCAGTTTGATACAACTCCTCAAAATCTGATTCAAACTCTTTGTCCTTCACATCATCGAGTGGCTTCATATGGAGTTCTTCCGTCAATTCATCATCTGTCTCCTCATGCTTCTGTGTCAATTTCCGCTGTAAAATTGCTTCCATAATCGAAGGGAGCACCTCCTCATCTCCCTTAAAATACTTAACCATTAGCTCTTTCAGCTCTGACATCAAGCAGCCAACCAAGTAAATTAGACATGGTTCAAAATTAACATCTCTTATTTAAGTTCCTGACTACTTAAAAACCCCAAAACCAATACAAAAAGCATTAAGCATGTCCTCCATTTTGCTTAGCAATTAAACCCAAATCATAAGAAAGAAAAAGAAAAAGTTTGAATATAATTATTTATTTACCTTTGTTACTCACATCCTTAACCTCGATTGAGTCATCCTTCTTTTTTAGTTGAGCTAGCAGCGCTGATTCAGCTGATGATATCGGGTTTTCACTAGACGAGTCGGACTCGGATGAGTAGAGCCTGAGGGCGGAACGAATAGAAGAGGGGTGTTGAATGAGCGATGAATTAGGGATTTTGGGAATGACATTTGAAGAGGAAGAGGAGTGAAGGAGACTTCGTGTGTAAAGAGTAGCATTTCGTAGCAGAGATCGTCGACTCATGCTTTGTATTTCTTTTCTTTTTAGGGTTTTAGATTAGATTTTAAATGTGAAAGCAAATTAACAAACCTAACAAAATGCAGAGTTACAAAAGAACCTCCACCATTATTATCATTGCAAAACAATCCATAAATCCAATCCAAAACAAAGAAACAAAGAAAACCCAAACGCTATCACCTAAAGATATGCAAGATAATCAATGATCCTGAGATGGCTTTTGTGACTGTGAGATAACAAGAAGAAAGGAACAGGAAAGAATAAGAGTACCTGTTGAAGCTTAGAAGTTTTGATCTGAGACACGGTGAAGAAGAGAGAAAGAAAGACGGAGAGAGTTTTCATCGGATGCCAAAGAAACAGAGGGAACCCAGAACAGTAATTCCGGTGCTTTATTGGGCACACTGCTACTATGGCATTTCGGGCTCGGTTTAGCCCATGACCCATGAAGGAATGAATCTGAACCCAGGCCTTACTGGGTTTTGTTTCTCAACACTCACTCTACCCATTGTAGTTGTGGGCCTTTCTAAACATGTTTGGGTGAAAAAAAATATATATTTTATTAGATAAATTTGAGAAAAAGTACAAATAGATATCTAAATTTTTTTATTTTTTTATTAAATCCTTAAAGATAATATTGAATCTATTAAGCCTTTTAATTTTAAAAATTTGTAAAAAAAAGGCAAAAGTCATGATAGTTAATTTCGCAAGCTTTTTCAAGTAAAAATTACATTTTAATCCCTCTCTTTAATTTTTTTTTTCAATTTTTTAACAAAAAATATTTTTTAATTTATTTTTACTTTTAATCATTCAAACATCTAAGTTATATATAATTATTTTTGTTCTCGGGTGAGAAGCAAGAACATTCAGAAGAAGCCCTGCAATTTATTTTTTATTTTATATGTTAATTTTTTTAATAATTAATTTTCTTTTATAAATCATTTTGTAATTGAAAATATATATATTTAATAAATATAAGTTAATAATACGCTGACTAATAAATATAATATTAAAAATATAATTTAAGAATTGAGATTATAATTTAAAAATTAATAAAAATATATAATTTTTCATATTATTATCAATTATTTTTTATTCACATAAATTTTGATATTAAAAAACAATCATAAATAATTTTTATTAAAATTATATACTCAAAACTTTTAAATATTATAAAACTCATTATATTAAATTAATAAACTATAAAAAAATTATCAAATTCAGTAAAAAATAATACACTTATTAAAAAAAATAATATACTAAATTTAAAATTTATACATATAAACTATAAATACATAAAAAGAGACAAATACAATATATCAATTATATTTTTTTTCCAACTTAGTTTCAAGAATAGCACATTCTCAAAGTTGAAAATTAGTCATATATAATTAAAATTAGGGTTTTAGTATAGATTAAATTTTTATATAAATTGATTTACATTATAATTTAAAATATAATGTATATCAATTTAAATATACAATTAAGATTATATATTATTTAATAATAAATTATAAATCAACTCATATAAGAACTAAAATTAATTAAATAAGATAAAATTTTAAAATTTTATTCTTATCACCAACAAATACTCTTATAATCCGTTTGGATAACAATAATTTTGATTATAAATTTGGATTTGAACTAAATTTTTTATTTGAATAATTAAAATTAGTAAATTTAAATTTAATTTAAATATTTAATAAATTCTAGCACCTCAAAAATTAAATATCTAAAATTTCTTATTTACTATATCCACCTTTAACTTAATTTTTATTTGAATTTCAAATTTCAAATTTTGTACGAATAAAAAATTTATAAATTTATATATTTTAAATTAAAATTTTAAATATAAAATTTTAAATTTAAATACATATATTCAAATACAATATTAATTTTTTCTGATAAAAGTGTTAAGTTATTTAATTATAATTTATCAAATTAATTAGATACTATTAAAAATTTTATTAATTATCAAATCAATTAGATAATATTAATTTTTAAAATTTTATTCTTATCAAATCTTTATATCATATTGTAAATAATATGCGTCAAGTGATTATTATGCGAGAGCCTATGCGTCAAGTGCAAGACTAACCATCCCATTTCTAGTGCCACTCCTGGCACGGCGGCGATGGGCGCTTTTATGCCTATTGCTTCAGAAGCAATCTTTATGAGAAGTTCAGGCTTACTGTTACTTCTCATGCCATGATTACCCCATCTGATGATGTCCTCGTCGCTTTCTCTTGGGGCCCTGCCTCCAGGTTTCTCTTCTTCTGTTTGTCTTTGTTCTATAAGAGGTTGATTGGGTTCTTTACCTCATTTATATTTGGGTATCTAAATTTATTACAAATTGTAGTGTAATTTGCAATTTCTTTATCGGTTTAGTAATTTGCTTCTTTATTGATGTATATGGATAGATATTTATGATAACCCGAAGATGATTGATTTATTTTGTTAAATTGCAAAAGTATAAAGTGTTGTTTTATTGGGAAATTTATCATGGTTGGTTCCTTTTACAGTGATTTATTCGTAGTCTTCAAGTTCATTTTTTGAGCATTTGTAGTGATGTTTCAGTGTGGTTTTATAATTTGTACATGAAATGCAACATAAAGCACAGAAGAATTTTGATGCAAGTAAAGATAGATCATTACCAGTGTTTGGTGTTGGAGTAGCATTTATTGATGAAAGTGCTGTCTATTCAGTTTCTTCTGAGGAATTTGACGAGGGAATTAGACAGATGAAATTGGTTGTATTGAACCTAGCCCCACCTATAAAGCAGTTAGACGTTGTTCCTATTGAAAATATTTAAAGTTCTAATTCAATTGATGGGAAGGACAGATTGATGAAGTTACTAAATGCAGTGAATGATGCCACTGGGAAAGAAGATTTTCTACTGCATATGCGGATGTTAGCCTTGCAAAAGGTTTTTCCTAAATTTCCATATTCAATTTCAAGCATAGAAAAAAAAAAGAGATTAAGAATCCTCTCATGCATGATATTTTTATTAATTTTGTAGGTTGCTTCTGAAAAAGGATACAACAGACTAATTTTAGGATCATGCACGTCAAGGATTGCTTGTCATGTCCTTACAGCAACAGTGAAGGTTTCTCTTCAAGTGGTCTCAAGTTAAAGCCTTTTTCGTTGAAGCATATATCTTTTCATTTCCAAAGTGAATATAATGCCCTATGAAAAAACATCTATGTCATGTTTGTAGTATATATAACTCCTAAATTATATTTTAACATTTCATGTAAAAGATATTGAGAAAGCCATAACGTAGAAAGGCTTTGGGAATTAGAGTAAAAACTTACCTTGTAAGTGAAAAATTATGAAACTTCAAAAAGATCAGAACTTGAATATAGAAGATGATGGAGGGACAGCTATGGAAAAGACAATGGTTTACTTGACAGTCATTAGGTTTTTGCTTTACATGGTTATGCATGATGCCATATTTCCAGTATGTTTAATTTTGGAGGAAGGTAGAGGTGTTCCAGAAACAATATCAAATGTCCCTTTTTGTAAGTTGGCCTTAATGCTATTCATCACTAGGCAAAACAAATGCCAATGGAGAACTATGCAAATTTTGGCTAATAAAGGTATTACTCGTGCTACTTGGTCTCCAGATAACCAACTTAAACTTCACTGACGATTGAAGAATGTCATTTTGCTGAAGTCTTATTTTCACTGTATCACAATCATTTGCATATATAATCTTGAATTTTGTTATCTAAAAAAATGCAACTTTGAAGACTAAAAATGAATGTATATAAAAAGACCTGGAAAGAAGTTATACTTCAACAGCTCATTCTAGCACTGCTTTGAGAAATAATTTAACATAAAATTATCTTATATATAAAAGATATATGGCATCTTGGGTTCTGTCTTTGTAACCTGGAGAGAAGTAAAGAATCAGGAATCAGCTTATTCATTGCATAAAAACTATTTAAAAGATAGAAACTATTCCTAATTACCTTCCTCATTCAGCTCAAGTTTTAACAAATTCTTTAATTGACATAGTAAATTGTTTTATAACAACTATTTAAAAAATTGGTCCTAATGATTAAAAAAAAAAATTAACTTTCACGCTTTTGCAATTTTACTTCAATATTTTAATTTTGTCAATTGTATTCTAATTTGAAAACTTAATATTAATTTTACCTAGGTCGAATTAAAAGAAAATTTATATTTTTTTTTTTATTGTTTGAAGTTCAAAAGGTCAAAACGGCTTATGAACTTATATCGTATTCTCAATTTAATTTTTAGAACTTGAATTTGTCTAATTGAGTCATTAGCTTGATCAATGGCATTTTATCAAATTTGGAAAGTCGAAATGACCAGTTGACTCCAATCGAAAATATAGGAACTAAATTGGCAATCTGGCATAAATTCATGGGTCAATTTGACCTTTAGTCCTTCTAATTAATAATAATATAATGTTATTTTTCTTTTAATTTTGACCTTAGGGAAAATTGAAACTAAGTTTTCAAATTAGAGTAAAATTAACAAAATAAAAAGTTAAGGGGGAAAAACTGAGGAAATATTATTACTACTAGTTTTTAATCATCAAGTAATTAAAATTGTTCATTTATGGTTTCTAGCCATCTTTATTTTTTTTTTTCACCTTTTAACAGGGCAAAGGATATTCTTTATCGGCTGATATACAGTATGTTGATTCCAGGTGGGAAATCCCAGTAGTGCTTCCACTTCGTGACTGCACTGCACAAGAGCTGAACTTGCTATGCCGTCTTGATAGGTTTGTGTTACACATTTTTTTCAGTTATCTTCATATAGGTTCTGTTTTTGCTGTTGTTCTGTGTAGGTCTATAGCATTTTTAGTAAATCTTGTCCATTGCTAAATGTTGGTTCTATTCTCATCTTGGCGGGCAGTCTAAAGACTCTTCAGTTACTTAATAGTCCTCCCCCCAGCATCAATGGTTTGGTGTCTTCATTCGTTTCTCTGTTGCAGGTATCGAGTATACTTCTCTTTAACATCAGTATTTCTTAGTGTGTCATATGGCCATTTGGAAGGACTAAATTCTAGTGCTGGGAAAGTTTATGCAAGCATCAGTATTATTTGATTGAAGCATACTTCATCTTCTTCTGGTACAAAGGGAAAAAGAAAAAAAACCATTGTTGCTGTCATAAAGAAAACATTATTTTTGAGGTTCCTTTCAACTGTCTGAAGATTATTCTTATTTGATTCGAAAACAAGTCTATGATAGCTTAAATAGGTTAAGATTGGATGCCCTTGTTTCACTAGTCTCATCTGTGGTGTTTTAATATACAAGCGCTGTGCCGTATTCTTTCTTGAAAGAGAACATTAATTTGCAAGTCACTGTTAACATTTTGGATTGCAGGAAGAAAATCCTTCTCGAGAATGCACAATTGTACGAACAGCTGGAAAGCTTGCTCCATTCCATTTCAATAGGATTCCAGAAATCAATGATTGCAACGTTCCTTTGGCTACTCGAAGGTGCCAGAAGAGATACAATCTCAAGCCTGTAGAATCTATTTCGTGAGTCATTCTGTCCTAATCTGCAATAGTCCTCTCAACAATTCGGATGTATTGAGTTTGAACAGTCCCAAAAGTTGCCGAAGTTCTAATTTTCGTGCTGCTTGTTGTTCAAGTTGCCGGTTTCAGGTACTTCCCAAGGACCCCTCATTAATGGAGCACTTCTATTCATCTTTACTCAACAATTGGTTAGTCATGCAAAGAATGGCAGTTGTGGCAATTTCAATTTGCTAAGGTGATAAATATAAATTCACCATTAGCTATAATTTTTCCTCTATATATTTAATTTTGGGATATCTTGGATCTTAAATATCTCCTACATTGGACACTATCAATAGCTTACTGACTCTCTTGCACAGAGGCACAGTTTCGGCCTGCTGCAATTTTGGAGTTTGCTGTTGAGCCCATATGCAAAAAATCATTTTGCTCTATTTTACTTCTTTTCTTTTTTTTGGTTCTAGGCAACTAACATCTTATTCTTTTCTGAAACTTTGGAGTTCTTGTATTATGAATAGAAGTTTGTACTTGCAGGGAGCAAATTCAAGATTGCCTGGTTTCAGAAAGTGAAGATGAAAGTTGAATTCATGCGCCTTGTCACACGATGTCCTTTTTTCTTGACATTATTCGTTATTTGGTATTTGGCTCTTATAGACGGTTCTGATAAAACTCCAGTTTCATGAAATTGTTGATTTCACTAGAAAACCTCCTTAATTTTCTTGATGTCCATTATTTATTTCAAGCATTCATGTAGCAAGTTCTACAGATTTTTATGCAAGTTCGATTTATTTGTGAAGATGCAGCAAAGACTTGGTCCTTTTCGTAGCAGTGTCAGACGAGGCTTAGTGAAAGATTGGAAGTGAGAAAGTATGAATTTAGAGCAGAAACAGCATAGTACAAAAAATTTAAACAACTGTAACTTCAAATTTTCTAGCAAGTTTGACGTAAGACAAACATATGAAACATATTTTCAATTCATATTTCTGCCATAACATAAAAACTAAGCAGATACATTCACTCTGTACAATGTATAGAAGAATAGCTCATTTTTTTTATAAAGTTCAGGTCTCGTATTCAAAGGTAATGCACAAACATGCAATCCCCAGCTTATGGGAATTCACAGTAGGTCAGGAGATTTGACAAAAGAATTCCTCCAGCTTCACCACACCCTGTTTTTGGGTGAAACCTAAATTGATCGAATCAACTCCCAAATTTGTTTACTCAGTAGACGAGTGGACATCCATGTATTCATTCAAGTTGTGCAGAGTCCCATCTGCAAATATATATACAGGAATATCAATAAAAATAACCAATTATCTTCTTCCATCAAAAAACCTAATAAATGCTATCTAAAAGAAATATCAATACAGAAATCTGAGATTGCACATATATGTGTGAAAGTGTTAAGCCATTCCTATGATAAATTAAATGATAAGCAAAACAGTCAATACTAACAGGTAGATTTAATAAATTACAGGAATAACGCCCAGGATCATACTAAGCTCATTCTATTTTAGTGATTCAACAGATTTTGTACAACCTACACCACTAAATCTTCTCTCATACATGCTGAGAGTGCATATGCAGGGATACAAGCTCAAAAGCATTCAGCGGAGGTTCTTCATTATTATTATTATTATTTTTCCCACTAATCAATTTAAATCTTCAATTCACTGAGGTTTCAGTTTAGTTATGTTTACAATTCTTGTGGGAGTCACTTCATTCAATCCTTAACATCTCATAAAATGAAAAACAGAACACCATTTCCCCACTTAATGGAATAGAAGCTAAAAAAATAACCCAACTAAGTTTAAATTCCAAATTATGCAAATAAGATGTATAAGAAAAAAAAACTGAGATGAAGAATAGAAGAAAATTTCCTTGATAGGCACGAATAAAATACTTCCATCAAAGGAAAGGCCTAAGAAGCAGATAATCCCCTTTGGGCTAAATTAACTGCTGAAGTTTTGTTTGGTAGTGGCAAACTAAACTTCTCTCTTTAACTATGAAACTGCCATGATAAAAATCATAAAATTGGAAATAATGAAAATTGATCAATGCTTTAGCCATCCATATCTTTATAAAATACAACTTATGATATTTAAGGAGCTTTAGGGAACCCTGTTCCAGATTTCACAGTAAACAAATTTATTAAGTTTAAAAAATGAACAGACAAAGGTTGGTGAATAGTTGTTCACAGAACTTATCTTTAGCTATTATTGATTCATAAGGAGGAGGTTGATCAACCCAGTTCCCAGAAGAATCTTTCATGTGTCTTCTATCAGATGCAAAGTAACGGAGGAATAATGGAGCATGTACAATCCTAAAGAACCTAATACCCAAAAAAACAAGAGAAAAATTTCTCACATTTAAAATTGTATGATTTATGATTAGTTTTCAGTGCTCGACATAATAATAATGAATCATTGATAAATGAAACACTATTCTTCTTTGTTTTTGACTGAATTTTAAGCAACATAGGCCCAAGAATCCATGGCAAGTTCTCTGGCTCTGATTAAGGAAGAAACAATAAAAACCCATTTTCAATTCACCATAAAGGAGCTAAGTTTCACACTCTTATGCATTGGAAGGAATGTTTGGTACGGTATAATCCAAAAAAAAAAAAAAAATCTAGGATGTATAACCAAAACCTCAGGATGGATACCGAGCATGTTATGAAAAGAGTTAAACAAAGTTAACTCCAACCAATGCCAACGTCATCAAATTATAGTAATTACTTGATGAATCCAGGAACGTTAAAGTTAACATTCATAAAGAAAACCATAAAATACATACCTGTTTCTTTTCATTAGAAACGAAAGCGGCAAAGAGATCGGATCCCTCAGCATCTACTACTCCATCTTGGCACATCTTCTTACAAAGAAACTCTGTAATAAATAACAACCACCCAAAACCAAAAGCAAGCAAATAAGCACAAGAAAACTCTCTTCCTTCTAATCCACAAACAAGTTGCACTTAAATTTGGGAACACTCGGTCAAATTTTAAATAGATAAATAGTAATATATATATATATATATATATATATATATATATATAACAGACACCTAACCAACAATAAGAAAAAAAAAAAATCAATAAAGAAATTCAGACATTATCTGCTTAAAGAAATCTTGAGCAAAACTTACCACTTGGACACATTTTCTTTCTATGAATTGAACAGATTACATATAAAAACCAAAACCAAGTATCAGCAATTAAAAAAAGGAACATACGACGTCGTTTTATTTTCTAAAATAACAGAACATTTTGTCTTGCCCTAGCAGTCTTTATATAGGCTGTAGCACCCTTCAAAGGCCTTTTTTTAGCCTCTACGTTAGCACCGTCGAAATGGAAGCAGAATCAGATATGTCGCCGCCGCCGCCGTCGCAGCGCCGCCGCTCAGTCTGCAGCAACTGCAACCGACCACTGCCAGTCTGTCTCTGCCACGTCATCCCGGCCTCACCAATCCCAACGGCTACACAAATCATAATAATCCAACATCCACACGAGTCTCACCACAAACTCAACACTACACCTCTTCTCATCAAATCACTCCTCAACGCCACCTCTGTCATCGCCCGCCGATTAAACCCTAACATCCACCCTCTCCTCGCCGACCACCAACCTTCTCCGGCCACTTTTTATCTCTTCCCTCCCACCCCTTCCTCGCCCGCCATCACTCTATCAGAGCTGAAAAAGTCCATTATCAAATTATGGAGTACCGATAATAACCCTGTTGTTTTAATCGCGTTTGATGCCACGTGGAAGCATGCAAAGGAGATGGTAAGCGCGAGCGAAGGATATTTGAGTAAATTCGCTACGAGGGTGTGTTTGGACGGATTTGACAGGGATATAGAAGGAGGGAGCATATATGACTCGGAGTTGGTTCTACGGAAGGAGCCCTGCGGTGGCTGCGTCAGTACGGTGGAGGCAGTGGCTCGGTGGCTGGGGGCGGTGGAGGAGAATGGGCCGGAGATTGAAGAGAAATTAATTGGAATCTTGAGAGAGACGGTTAGGTTGCAGGCCCAGTTCTTGAAGCCAATGAAGCCGAGGCCCAAACTGTTGAAGAAAAGTGGGCAAAAAGAAAAGCCTAGTGAATAAAGTTCATTAAAGAGGTTTGAAAAAATGATTCTATGAGATAAAGAGTAAAAATATATTTAATTAAATGAATTTAAGGTTGTATGAAATAATTTAATTAATTGACACACTTTCTTCAATTCAGGGAATTAGATTTTGGATACAGTGTGTAAGAGCATGCTGAATGGTGCTTTTTTTGGTGAAATCAAATCAGATCATTCAATCAAATAAAAAAATTAAAAATTGATTTGACTAGTATAAAAAATTCATTTTCTAAAAATAAATTAAAAAATTAATAAATCGATTGGTTAACTGATGAATCGATCGAATTGAATTCATTTTTTATTTGAAATGATATTTTTTTATTTTTTTTTAATTTTTATCAAAAATAATAAATATTAAATTATATTTATTTTCATTATATATATAATAAATATCAAATTATATATATTTAATCGAATCTTTAACTTTTTGACTCTCTGACTTTATCAATTTTTTAACCGATTCAGTTTTAAAAATATTTCTTTTTATTTTAAAAAGTATTTTTTAAAATCTTAGTAGATTTTTTAAGTATTAATTTTAAATTTTGTTTTTTATAAAATATTAATGATTTTAATTTATTTCCTCTTTTTCATTTTATAATATTTTATTTTATTTGAGAATTAATATAGCTTGATATATAATTAAAATACTGAAAAATGAGATTGATTAAAGCTTCTAGAACAAATTTAGGGTCAGTACTAAGAAAAGTGAAGAGTTATATATATATATATATATATATATATATATGTATATATATATATATGTATATATATGTATATGTATATGTATATATATGTATATGTATATATATATATAATTTAGAAAATATATAATTAAAATTGTTTATTATAAATTATACGGTTAATGGCAAAAAAAAAAATCCCTCATAATAGTATTATTTTCTTTCAATTTAGCATAATACTCACTGCATACTTCCCAATAACTAATTCAATTTGATTGCTAAACTAATTAGTAACTGTTAATTATTAGGTTGTTTTTTTAAATTTTTTTTCTTATCACATTAATTTTGAGAATAATTTATAAGTACATAAAATAAAATAATTATATTTTTAATGATAAAAAATAATTGTTACTAACTATTATTTCTTACGAATAATTAAATTAAATTTATTTATATTTAATAATAAATTGATAGTTAAATTAGTATATTTTATTTTAAAATTATAATTATTAATTTTAATTTATCTTGCAAAGTAC
Source organism: Aleurites moluccanus (assembly GCA_948193065.1). Classification (NCBI taxonomy): domain Eukaryota; kingdom Viridiplantae; phylum Streptophyta; class Magnoliopsida; order Malpighiales; family Euphorbiaceae; genus Aleurites; species Aleurites moluccanus. The sequence goes on from CANXYC010804586.1 coordinate 44,490, forward strand.
AATGTTGTGTTGAAATAAATTTTAGAAACTTTATGCATTTAATTCGTTTTATCTTCTATACCTTGATTAGTATATGCAAATTTTTTTTAAAAAAAAAGTAAAAACAATATAGAGAAATAGCATTGTTTAATTATGCTAAAATTTGGAGAGAGAGAGGGAGAAGGGAATTAATAGCTTTATGAGTTGTGATTTGCTTACTGGTTTAGTGCTCGTTTGGCACAGCTTATGAAAAGGAAAAAATAATTTTTTTTGGTGAAAAGTTGATTTTGACTCAGTTTATAGTGTTTGGTAAATATCAAAATTAATAAAAATAATTATCTAGATAGCTAAAATTCAGCTATTTGGATAAGTTAGAAATTAGAGCTTTTTAGGAAAGCTGAATTTTAGATTAAACGCGTAGCTAATTTTAAAAAATTAATAAACAAAAATACTCTTATGAGTTTATAATTAGTTTTAAATTATATTTTGCCAAACACAAACATATAGCTAATTACTTTTAGAAATATCACTTTTAGAAAAATAATTTTTCTCCATATGAAAAACTATTTGATAAGTTATGTCAAACTGGGTTTTAGCATATGTACAAACGCGGGTTTTAGCATGTTTGTTACTATTTATAAGAGTGAAAGGAAAATTCAATGAAATTGAATTAAATTGGTTAAATAAAATTAAGAATAATAATTTTATAATTTATTTGATTTAAAAAATTAAGTAAATTAAAAATTTAGTTTGATTTATAATTTAAATTTTTTTTTTAAATCGAATCAAACCGAATATATATATATATTATTTATTATTATTATTATTATATACAACAATATATTTTTTTTAATCTAATATTAATTTAAAATTTTTAAAAAGATCATCCATAAAAATTAACTAAATATAAATAAATAAAAAAATAATTCTTGAAAAAAAATAAAAATTTTGAGTGTGTATTTTGGGTAATATAATATTGAACTATTTTTAAAATTTTTTTATTATCTATATATCACTATTTTTTTAAAATTTATAATAAAATAATAAAGATTTATATAAAAAAAAATTTGATTTGAAACCAATAAATCGAAAATATTTAAATCGAATCAAATTGAAATCGAACTGACGATTTGATTATAATAATAATTTAGTTTGGTTTGGTTTGAAAATTTTTCAAATTGAATATATTAGTTTGATTTGATAATAATCTTTCAAACTGAGTAAATCGAATCGATGCCACCTCTACTATTTGTAAATTAATATTTTTAATTCTTTAAAAAAATTTAATAAAAAGTGTATATTGAAGTGTAAGATTTTGAAGAATTAAAGCATCATACAATATAATAATTTAAAAATTATATTATATTATATTTTAAAATTTTAAGGAGAAAAATGTTATATAAATTAAAGTGTAAAGGGTAGGAAATTTTTTTGTAATTTTATTAATGAAATTGAAAGTGTTGGTTATGGCTATTAATTGATGTGGCAAATTATGATCCGACTCGATTACCTAATTTGAATCTGTCTTATTCGAATCCATAACTCATTTAAATAGTATCTAATTTGAAAATAATTCGAGCCAAATAATCTGAATTCAAACGACTTAAATCTACATATGAACCTGTCCAACTCGACAATCCGTCCCAATGATATGATTTATTCAATTCATAATCTGATTCAATGACTCAAAATAAATTAATAAAAATAATTAAATTTATTAAGTAATTTAATTTTTTAATAATAAAATTAATATTATGATTTTTATTATTAAAATCAAAATTACTTATGACTTAGAAATTTGATTACAGATAAATTTATATATATATTATCTAATAAAAATTAAGTTTTAGAGTTATTTAAAAAAATTTGTGATATTTTAATTAAAAATATTGCTTAAAAATTTATCATGTGTTAATAAATTAACTTGACATATATAAAATTATTTCATTGATTTTTTAAACGACATTATATTTTTGTATATCACAATTAGCTATATAGTTATATACAAAACTAATATGTTAATATATTATTATTATTATTTTAGTTGGTTTATAAATATAAATTTAATTCATATATATTTTTATATTAATATTCAACAATAAAAATTATCAAAAGGTAAAATTTAAATTAATAAACGATTAATAATAATAATTAACATATATTAAGATATTTTAATAAAATATATAATAAATAAAATAATAAAAAATACGAGTTTATAATTAGTTATATATAATAAAATACTAGTATATTAATTTGAATTTTTTTAGATATTATTAATAATTTATTATTTTAATAATTTTACCTATTTTTATAAATTAATAGAAATAATATAACATATTAGTAAAGTTGTATATAGATTTTAAATTAATTTTACTAAATTTTTATATTTAATTTTAAGTTAATTACATTTTATATTTAAATAATATATATTACTTTTTAATTTTTTTATTTTCTTACTAGACTACAACTAAAATTTTATGTTAATTTTCATATATATAATTTAAATTAGATTTCATATAACTTTAAAAAAATAAAAAAATAATATTAATTACCTAAAATTTAATTATTATATCATTAATTATTATTTATAATTCCTTATATATAATATAATTTATAACAATTATATTATTTTCACATTTAATTTATAAATTTCAAAGTTATATCAGAGAGTGCTAAATAGTAAATAATTAGTTATTAATAATTAACATAAGTGCTTATTAATAAGTAAAAAATAATTAATTAATGATAAATAATAAAAAAATAATTATTAAGTATTAAATATTAATATAAGTACTAAATAATAATTAATTAACTAGTAATAATTAATTATAACTAATAATTAGTAATTATTAATTATTAATACTAAATGATAAATTAATAATATTAAATTTTTATTTTTTAATATAAAAAATAAATTCAATTGTAAAATTTACTAATTAAATAGTAAAGATTTACATATGATAATGATTTATAAATAATTATTATATGATCGATCCAGCAATTATATAATCACCTAAATAAGTTTTAAACCATTACAATAACATATTATTTTGTTAATATTTTAATTCAATTATTATTATTTATTAATATTATAATATATTTAAAGTTTTTTAAAATTTATTATATAATGATTTAATTTTTAAAAAATAAAAAAATATTTTATGATATTTATTATTAAAATTACTTATTATTTATTTTTGGGTTTGGATCCCACCTCATTTTTTAGGCTTTTGAATATATATTAAAAATATATATAATAATAAATGTGATATTAGAAATCAAGACCTCTAATATTGAGAAATTTAATCAATCATCAATTAAATAAATAATTTTGTTAAATTTATATGCTTAAAATAAATATATTTTAAAATATCTACTACTAAATTTTTTATGATATTTTAAATATATTTATATTTTATAACTTTTTTTACTAAATTTTATATTTATATTTTAAGTTAATTGTTTAATATTATTTAAATATAAATCTTATTAAATTGAGTATGTATATAAATATACTAAAAAAAAAATACAATGATAAATGTGAATATTGAATTCAAGATCATTCAGTATTTAAATCTAAAATAAATATTAGATCATTTGAAATTTTTTTTTAAATCAATATATTAAAGCAAATTTATTAAATTTTTACATTTAATTTCAAGTTAATTGGATTTTATATTTAAATTTAAATATTTATTAAGTTTAATATAATTTATATATGTTTTTTAATTTTTTATAATTTTTATTACTCAATTGCCTACAAGACTACAACTAAATTTTATATTAATTTTCATATATGTAATTCAAATATGATTTCATATATTTTTAAAAATAATATTATTAATTACCTTATTAAAAATTTATTTTTTATATCATTAATTCCTATTTATAAATTTTCTATATATTCTATAATTTAATAGAAAGTATATAATTTTTATGTTTAGTTTAGAAATTTCAAAATTATATCACAAGTGTTTAATAATAAATAATTAGTTAAGTATTTATTAATAAGTAGTAAATAATTAATTAGTAATAATTATTAAATATTAACTATTAATATGAATGGTAAATAATAACTAATTATAATAGTGTTAATTAATAAATAATAACAAATTAATTAATAAAAATTAATAATTATTACTTATTAATTACTAAATAATAACTATTAATTTACTAAATAATAAGTTGATAATATTAAGTTGTTATTTTTTAATATAAAAAATAAATTTAATTGTAAAAATTACTAACTAAGTAAGTATTTAAATATATAATAAATAAAACATGAAGTTTTTAAAATATTATTTGTAATTTATTATTTTAGTAATTTTACTTATATTTATAAATTAATAAGCATATCAAATAATATTATAAAATTTACATATATTTAATAATTATAATTATATATTTAATTATTTTTATCTTTATTTTTTTAATTTTTTGAAATTACATATATACAATTTTAAAATGGAAATAAATATATTTTAAAAATATTTTTTACTGGCTTGATCCGACCCAATTCTGTAACACCTCAAGAAAAGTCAATTAGACTTAAGTGAATTAAATTATTGGAGAGTAATAACTAGACAGTGATAGAAGTTGAAAACTTAAGAGAAAATTTTATTAAGCAGTTATGTGAAGCTATTGTAGAGAATATGCTAACTTGAGAAATTAAATAAATAAGACAGTGGAAATTGTATAATAAATTTTAAGTAGACCTAAATGAATTAATTTAATAAAAATTAATTGAATTGGTAAATTAAATGGATTAGTCAAGTAATGAAATTAAAGAAAAATTTGATATGGAAGTTAAAAGCTTATGAGTTAGTGATTGTAGAAATAATGATAAAATGTTAAATGAAGTAAATAAGAATCAATATTTAGTAGGAAATTGGCAATGAGAAAGAGCTAATTAGAATTTGATCAGAGAGAAATGATTTTATAATTGTAAATAATTAAAATAAATAGGGAGAAAAAATAAAATTTTCAAGTTAATGAAATTTGAGACCCAACAAATTATTTATTGTAACACCTCAGCTTAACCTGAACCAAATCCATATAGAGAACTTTGGGGGGAGATTTTTAATTTCTTTATATTGTTATGCTTATATATATATTTATGCATAAAATTGGTATTTATGCATGTTATTTGAATTAGTTCTAGGCATAGAAATGGTTTAAAGGCTGCTAGGACTTAATCGGCAAATTTTGAATTTTTGATGAACTGGGGGCAAAATGGTCATTTTTCTGCCCGATGCAATTTTATTGAATAAATATCATAGTTAAAAGGAGAAAATAATTTAAATACTTGAACATGGCCTTATTGTATTTATTTGAGAAGTAGTTTAATAAATAATTTCGGTCGGAATATTTTTATAGGCACGTAGCGCGATTTCGAGGTTTCGGTTGCACTAAGGGTAATTTGGTCATTTCCTTTATAATATGGAATTATCAAGTGTGTGTAACCATATGGTATTAGTTTAGGCTTGATTAAATCCGACCGTTGGATCAAATGACTT
>CANXYC010804598.1:0-17391 GCA_948193065.1 Aleurites moluccanus
AAATTGCCTCCAACCGGGTACATTTTTCCATACAATACCCAAATAAATTATTTAAGACCATTTACATTCACTTTTATTCTTTCCTTTACTCAAATATACTGAAAAATTAATAAATCCTCGAAAAAATGCAAAATTACAATTTGGTCCTCCAATTACCAAAATTTCCAATCTTACCCGATTGGGTCCTAACTGAATTCAAATCAACTCTAGGCCTAAAAATTAGGTCATTTAACATGCATATATATATATTCCATGCATTCACACATAATATAAACACATCAATAAGAAAGGAAAAATAATTTCCCTAAAGGTCCCTATTAGGGTTTAGGCTAAGGTGTTACAGAACCATTATGCACTATTCATTGCCTTGTATTTTGCTTGTTTTTGCTTCATTTTTCCTTGCTATTTGATCCCATTTTGATGTTGTTTAATTGTGTTTCTTGATGCCTATACTTTGTTTGCCAATGTAGCTTTGTGTTGATTGAATTAGGCAAGTCAAATTTGTAACCTAACCTAACCTATTGGCTTGCCATTGTATGCCCACCACATGTTCGATGAAATGTCTAGTTCATTTGCCATTGGCCTATTGGTTTGTATTACATAGGCCTACCATTTGAATGCCATTATCGCCAGCGACGTTGGCATGCCAATTGGCCTACCAATTTTCATCACCGAACCAACTTTTGTTCCATACCTTTGTTGTTTACCATAACCTTTATCCTTACTTATATATTGTATTCTGCTATGCCATTGCTTCATATACTACTTGATTTGAAAGATATTGATTATATTGATATTGATGATACCATTATTGCATAATGGTGTCTATTGACATGTTATCCATTTCTATTGACCTAAATGTGGTTTGACAGAGCTGCCTCACCAATAGGTTAGTGGGTACATACTGTCGGCAATGTGCACATTGATATTGATGCCCTAGCTGGGAAGGATTATTGGTCCTGGCCATAGGACCTTATCAGTCTTATGCCTACTTGATATGTGATCGACTGTGTGATTATACATAGTCTACGTGTTTCATGGTCCTCAATCTGTCTTACCATATTTTTCCCATAACTTGATATGACCATTGTTATACCTATTGATTATTGATACTATTTTTGTAAGCTCATATGATTTATACAGTACCATTATTCCTTATCATGTGTAAACCATTACTTCAGCCTATATTTTATTGATGATGCATATAGATTCACTAAGTATCATCTATACTTACCATTTCATTGTTTACTCATTTTAGGAGAGAAGTAGGTTGCAGATTCCAGACATCTGTTTCTCTGTGGATTTCTGCTACAGTTTTTGATGTATATACTCTATTATGTATTATTATTATTTTGGTGTTCATTATCTTGCTGCTCCATGGGTATGTATGGGTTAGCTAGGACATGAACATATGTATATACTGATGATGATATTTCGAGGTATATGATGATAATGTGATATGATATTGTGATGATTACAGCCAATTGTAGAACTTACAAAATGATTGACAAAATAACAGATTGAATGGTAACTAATTGAAAAGAATATTATATTGTGGTTTATAGATTATGCATGTGATACTGGGTTCTACGGGTGCCGGTCTCCATTGACATCTCTCGTGCCCTAAGACAGTCGCGGTCCGGGAAACCGGGTCATGACAGAGTTGGGTAGATGCCATGCAAGAAGAGTTGAATCAATTTGAAAGAAGTAAGGTTTGGACCTTAGTTCCTAGACACTTAGACCACCCTATCATTAGCACTAAGTGGGTTTTTAGAAAGAAAATGGATGAGGATGGAGTAATAACTAGGAATAAGGCTAAACTAGTGGCTCAAGGGTATAATCAAGAAAAAGGTATAGACTATGATGAGACTTTTGCATCTGTAGCTAGACTTGAGGCTATTAGAATGCTTCTAACATTTGCATGTCATATGAATTTTAAGTTGTATCAAATGGATGTTAAAAGTGCATTTTTAAATGGTTATATTGAAGAAGAAGTGTATGTTGCACAACCCCTTGGTTTTGAAGTTTTGATTTTCCAAACAATGTTTTCAAACTTCAAAAAGCTCTTTATGGTCTAAAACAAGCTCCTAGAGCTTGGTATGATAGACTTAGTTCTTTTTAAATTAAAAATGGTTTTTCAAAAGGAAAAGTTGATACAATACTTTTTATTAAAAAGGACAAGAAAAATTTATTAATTACGCAAATTTATGTGGATGACATAATATTTAGAGCTAATAATGAGTCTTTATGCAAAGAATTCTCTAAGTGCATATAAAAAGAATTTGAAATGAGCATGATGGGAGAATTGAAGTATTTCTTTGGACTTCAAATCAAGCAAGAAGAAGAAGGAGTCTTCATCAACCAATCCAAATACACAAAAGGTCTTCTCAAAAGGTTTGGGATGGAAGGAGCAAAAGCGAGTAGAACTTCAATTAGCCTCTCTGTCAAACTTGACAAGGATAATCATGGTAAACCTATTGAAGAAAAGAAATATAGAGGTATGATTGGAAGTTTGCTTTATTTAACTACTTATAGACCCAATATTATGTTTATCAAATGTTTGTGTGTTAGATTTCAATCTTGTCCAAAAGAGTCACATTTGCGTGCTGTAAAAAGGATTTTTAAATATTTAATTGGCACTTAACACTTTGGCTTATGGTATCCTAGAGGCATGGACTTTAATCTTATTGGCTATTCCGATATGGATTTTGCCGGTAGTTGCTTGGATAGGAAAAGTACCTCTGGTACTTGCCAACTCCTAGGAAATTGTCTTGTTTCTTGGTTTAGCAAGAAGCAAAATTCCGTGGCTTTGTCCATCGCAAAAGCCGAATATGTGGCAGCCGCTTGTTGTTATGCACAAGTGTTGTGGATGAAACAACAAATTAAAGATTTTGGTGTGCCTATAAAAACTATTCCCATTAAGTGTGATAATACTAGTGCTATAAATTTATCAAAAAACTTTGTTCAACATTCAAGGAGTAAACATATTGACATTAGACATCATTTTCTTAGAGATCATATGCAGAACCATGATATTGCTCTAGAATTTATAGTGTCAAATAATCAATTGGCATATATTTTTACAAAACCCTTGAATGAAGAAAGGATGAATTTTACTAAGAGAGAATTGGGCATGTTGGATGAAAAATGTTTTGAAAAATAATTGTATTCTTATATTTTTTTTTTGCTTGTTGGTAGTCACAGCTGCGACTCCTGTCTAATGTTTATTTTGCAAGAGTCGCAATTGCTACTCTTTTGATACGTTTTTCTTCTATTCGCAACCGCGACTGATTTGCATCATAGCAGCTATCATTTCATTCACAGCCGTGAAAAGTTTTTTGTCGCAGCTGTTACTTCTCGATTTTTTTTAATTATTGCCTGCCAGCTCATCGGCGCAACCGCTACTTGCGCGACAGATAATATTTTAAATCTATTTTCTCACACTTTCTATCACTTTCTCTCTCAACCTAAAATCATTTTCTCTCAAAATCTCTCTCTTTTTCTTGCTTCAATCATCTTTTCACACCCAAATGACACCAAGAAGAGTAAATCTTGGGCTAGGAAGGGTCAAGAATTGTCCAAGTGCCCGAATTTAGCGAAGACCTCCATACCCTCTCCTCCTTCTAGTTCCTCCTCCTCAGAATCCTCTTCTCCGTCTATTCCTCCTCCTCCCACCTGAATTCCTTCTCCTGCTCCTATTCCAAAGAAGAAAAGGACTTCAGTCAATCATGAAGAGTGGAATCCTATAGATATGAAAGTTTTGGTTCAATCCCTAAACCATCAAGAAATTACCTGGTATGAAAAATCTCACTTTAAATCGTTCAATTCTTCCTTCTAGATATGTAAATTGAATGGAATTGAATAGTTTAGGGTTGAGTGAACCTATTAAGACAAAACTCCAATCTGTCTATTGGCTAACAATGGTTGATATTAGGTGTGACTGTTTTCCCTTGCTTACCTTTGAATTTTTCTTCACTTTTACTCTTGACGTATCAAGGGGATCCACCTATGCGAACATGAGCTTCAAGCTCTTAGGTAAACCTTATACTCTTTCTCTTAGGCTAACCAGTCAGCTCTTTGGATTTTCTGAAATTGGGATAATAGGGTTTTCAAAAGAGTTTGAAGAAAACATGCATGATTTTTGGAAGGAAATCACTGGGTCTTCTCAACTTGTTAACCCTAGAATCTCTAAATTCACAAGTATAGGAGACCCTGTTCTCAAGGTGATTCACAGGATTATCACCTATATAATCAACAATAGAGGCACAAGTTACAGTGCATTCCTCAAGACCAAGTTGTTCTTTCTTTAGTGCATCGAGAAAGGTCATCCTATTGCCTCTATTAGATGGTTGGTGGATCAATTCAACAACATTGCTCGGAAAAAATCAGGAGATATTGTATGTGGTCACTTAGTGACACATATAGAATGTACAATCTGTGAAAACCCTACATTTGATCCAGACAATACTGCCTTTAGATCCCTGGTTCACAATCTTCCAGAAAATAAATTCCTTGGGATTATCACTTTGCAGTGCATGGGGATCGTTAAAAAGAGACCAGATGGATCTTTTGCTCTCAAAGATGCTCCTACTATTGGTGAGGATGTTGAGCAATAGGAAGAAGTTCCTGCTCCTTCTGTTGATACTATAACTCCTCCACAACTTGCACCCCCTTCTCCTTCTGTGGACACAACAACTTTCCTTTCTCTTATGGAATTCTTAACAGTTCGCTTCGATGCTATGGAGAATCGCCATAATGAAATTATGGAGCGCATCCAAAAATTGGATGATAGGGTCTCCTTTATTGAGACTGAAGTCAAAACCTCTCTCAAAGCTGCCATTCAGCGCTTACACCACCAACAACGAGAGTTTCTGACAAAAATAAAGCATCGTAAGGCTTTTTCTCCATCCACTTCAGACACAGCTGATGCCAAATCTAGTAGGAATGGGACAACCAAGTTGCCAATAGAGGATACTCTCCAAACTCCAATGGATGTTGCCCCTTCTTAGCCCTTGGATAAAGGCAAGGCTCCTACTGATAGCGTCTTCTCCAGCATTGCAGCTATTGGAGTCGCTACAGTTGAGAGTTCTTTAGATCCTGCACCAGACATTCCTCCTTCGTAGATCTTTTTTTTAGGAGATTTTCATTTTTTGTTTTGTGTTGATCTTTCTTTATTGAAGCTTTTTCTTGTAATGCTTTGATTGATTATTCTACTTTGATTATTTTACTTTTTGACTAATATCAAACAAAGAGGGAGAAATTATATGTTATATTATGTGTTATATTTTTGCTATATAAACTTGTTCTATGATTTTTTTTCAAAATTAAGCACAAATTAAGGGGAGTTTATTAAAACACATAATCATATATCCTTTTTATAATTGGTTATTTATCATCATAAAAAAGGGGGAGATTGTTAAACTTTAGTGTCTTCATCATATATATTTTGATGGTTACAAACACCAAATTAATGGACTAATGAGTTTATTTGATTATGTGTAAGATTTTCCAAGTATTTCTCTGAAGTATTATAGGATACTATTGCGTCGCAGGCACGACCACTTGTAGTCGTAGGCACGATGCTAGGAACAAGCTTGGTCATAGGTGCGACAAAGTTAGTCACAGTCTTGAAAAGCTTCAGGTTGTGGGCATGAAATTAATTTGAGAAATTCTAAAAATATCTAGTAGCTTCAAGATGAACAGTACCCCCTCTAGTAGCAGGCGCGACACAAAGAAGTCGCGGGTGCGACTAGGTGAAGTCGCGGGTGTGACAAGTTTATTCGTGGGTGCGAAATTAAAATTAGAATATCTCAAAACATCTAGTAGCTCCAAGTTAAACATTGACTCTCAGTAGTTGGCGCGACATTAAAACGTCGCTGGTGCAACGAGATATAATCGCAGGGATGACCATATCAGTTGCGGGCGTGAATTTTAATTCAACCAAGTTCAAATGCTTAGTAATGCGATTGGTTACAGGCGTTACATTTACAAGTCGCGGGCGCTACTTGGTAAAATTCAAATTTACTCTTTATCGAGCCAAATGACCAAATGCAAGTTGCGGGTGTGACTATCCAAGTCATGGGCGTGACTCACCCATAAAATAGCCATTGGAACGAAATTCCAGGTGCATTTATTGTGGGAAAAAGAGTCTAAACGGCTCTTTTTCGAACCAAGACTATAAATATGAGTTGATTTGTATTAAATGAAGTAAAATCAACCTTAAACAAGTTCATAAGTCATTTATTGAAAGATCATTCATATTTATTATACAAAAATCAATATATTCTTGCATTTATTGTATATCTTCAAAGTTGTTGAAGATTATTGATTATAAGAGAGTTTGGTAAAAAAATAAAATCTTTCTTCTGATCTCTTATAAATCTTTTGGGTTGTATGTGAGCCTAGTTTGAGAAAAACACATTGTAAAATGTTAGAGTGTAAACTAAAACACTTAGGCTTGATCTTGAACTTGTAAAAAGATCAAAAATAGTAAAATACTTAAGTATGATCTTGAGGAGTAGACGTACGCTCGTTTTGGCCGAACCACTATAAATCTTTGTGTTGATTTTTTTCTTCTCTTCCTTCATCATATTTTTAATTAGTCATTATTTTTAAAAGACAATTAATTCACCCCCCCCCCCCCCTCTTGGTTGCCAAGGGACTAACAATACTTATTTCCTTTAACCTTTTATGTGTTTATATGACAGAGCTACCTTACAGATGGGGTAGTGGGTAAGTACCATCAGTATTGTGCATAATGTATATTTAAAACCCTTGATAGGAAGGTGTAATGTCATAGCCATAAGGCTCGACATGCCTTATGTATTATATGTGATTTTATATGTGATAAATATGCGATCAAGGCCCATTATCTATTATATTTATATTTTACATATTCCATTTGATCCTTTTATTGAGACTTATTGCCTATTCCTAATTGTTTTAACATTAGTTAACTATCCTCTTGTTATAACTATGAGTTTGACATTTAGTGTGTTATCTACTAAACCATTCACTTAATTATCTTATTGTTTACCCATATGTTTACTTGCTTTACTACCTAGCCTAAATGTATTGTAATATATATTTGACTCATGGAATATTTAATACTCACCCATTTAGTAGTTAACATTTTTTAGCTTAGGAGTAAAGGTGATTCCCAGGCTTTCTTCTCCATTTGGGATCGATCATCTTTTGTAATATAATTATCAGAGTTTGAACTTTTCTTTTGTAATCCTAGTACCTCCATGGTACTATAATTAAGTAAACTAGTAACGTATAAAATGTTGTGTAAATATTACTTATAATTATTACCAAAAATACTAAATATAATATGATTATAATAATATTGAATGATTATAATAGTTGAAATTAGAATATTAATTATAAAATTGTTATAATAGGGAATGATTATAAGTTTATAGCAAGGTTTTATGGGTATTGGTAGCATAAGCAATTCTCACATCCTAGGATTATCATGCCCCAAAATTGGGATGTGACATTTGATGAAAGTTTTGAAGGCCAAATGCACCTATATTTATAACTGAAACCCTGGGAGTTGAAATGGTGCGGAATTCAATGCGGGATGGAGCAAAATCACGGGCTGCCGCCGACCTTCACTAGCAGTGCCACCATGTAGCTCTAGGGGTGCCACCAGATAGCCTTAATGTTATTGCCAGCTAGCTTTGGTGTTGCCACCGCTCCTACAAGGTGGCATTTAGATAGATCTTGCACTGGTTGGTCATTTTAGAGGCGGTTCGAATACTAGTTGATGCCGATCAATCTGTCATAGTCCCAAATAGGATCAAAGGTGCAAAATTACGTATTCACAGTGCATATTTTCAAACAAATTCTAAAGAATCTCATCTAGATAGTGTTAAAAGAATAATGAGATACCTATTTGAAACACCAAGCTTAGGTTTATGGTATCCTAAAGGATTTTCATTTGATCTTTATAGTTATTCTGATGCAGACTATAGTGGATGTAAGATTGACAAAAAAAGAATGAGTGGTACTTGTCAATTTTTGGGAAATACATTAGTATCATGGTTTTCTAAAAAGAAAAACTCGATTGCATTATCTACTACCGAAGTTGAATATGTGGCAGCTGCAGTTATTGCACTCAACTTCTTTAGATAAAAACACAACTAAAAGATTTTAGATATATTTGAAGTTGCATACCTATAAAGTGTGATAATACAAGTGCCATTAATCTTTCTAAAAATCCAGTTCACCACTCACACACAAAGCATATAGACATTAGACATCATTTCCTTAGGAATCATTTTTGTAAAGGTCACATTAACATTTAGTTTTTATAAACAAAGCAATAATTGGTTAACATCTTTACCAAACCATTAGACAAATAAGCTTTTTATTTCATAAGAAGAGAACTAGGTATGATTGATACCTCCTAGGTATGAATTAAATATCTTTTAATGTGAAAATGAGTGCATATTACATTACTTGATGATTTGTGATGATCATATGCATATTATTTAAAGTCTTCCATGAATTATTGCATTTTGGGATATATTTGATATGCATTGCATGAATCTATATCATTTTGATATCTATCACATCAATTTTTTCCATTATGATAAATTATAAAAATATATCTGAGTTACAAAGTGATTAAATGCTCAATATCCCCCAACTTTCTGTTTCAACCAGGTGTAACGCCTATTACACTCGCCTAACACTCTTTATTTAAAATCAGACAAAAACAAAAGTAATATTCTAGAAAATACTATACAAATACCTAGGAATTTTTTTCGAATTTGGTTATAAACACTTATAGGAACTTAAGTTTTAACTTACTTTCAAAAGAGATATTTATACAATAAACCTAAGATATCATGAATGAAGCACTTGAACAATATTGTTTAATAAATTTGATTAAATATGATGCCAAAAATAGAAATTAAAATGAGCAACAAATTAGAAAAATTAAAAGAATGACAAAATTATAAATAAATAGAAAAATTAAGGGTAAAATGAAATTTTCTTATCTATGGTTAGGTTCATATCTAAAAAATGATCTTAAATAAAATGAAAGCCAAAAATAACTCATTTCATTCCACACTTCTATTCTAATAGCTGAAAGTTTCCTCATTGAATTTTCCATTTTCATTTTTCTTCATTTCCATCAAATTTCTCATCATTTAACTATAAGCTTTAATTTCATCAAACCCTTTCATCTATTTAGGACTAGGTTAAGTAATTGAAGTGTAAAGGAAGGTTAATGACTAATCAAAACTTCCAGTAAGTTAAGGTTTAGTATAATTAGGTGGATCACAGTATTGTAAATAAGTGAATAAGGTAAGGATAAAAGAGAAAATTCACTAAAATTGTGAGACCCACACTTTAATTATATAGAACTCTAGAAAACTTCACTTCTTCTTCATTTTCTTCTTATTGGACAAAATAAAATTCCCCTCTTCTCTTTATTTTCTTTCAACTCTTTCCTACAACTTCACCACTCTATGAATTCTATACATCTTTTCAAGCTAAATAAACATTTAAGGAATCAAAAGAGATTCAAAAGCTTAAGGAAGGGAAGGCTCCACTAATAAGAATTCATGTAAGGTAAAATCCAATATCTTTGTCTTAAATTAATCTTTGTTAGTCATATATTTAGACTAGATAATAATATGATAAATATAATATAATTAGGAAAATATGTAAACTAAGGGTTAGGGTTTCTAAGTTGTAACCCCTAAGTTTAGAGTTTAATAGAAAATAATTCAGATAAAAATTAGTATTGGAAACTATATATGTTAAGGACTCTAAATTCAAAGTATTTAATTTATAGGAATTAATGTAAGGGAAAAAAGTTTATATGTGAGCTTCCTTTGGACAAAGGCTAAAAGATTGGAAATTAGAGTTTGTAGAACCTAAGGTGAGTAACAAATGTATTGTTATGCTTATATATTTTTATCATCAAGATTTTGCACATTCCTTATTCTTTTCTTTTGGCCAAAATTCATTTAATAGAAATTATGTGATTCACTTCCTTATTAAACCATATTGATCATTTATTTCTTCCTAATCTATTCATTTCATTGATAAACTATATTGCCTTGATTTATTGATGCAAGGATTCTACTTGCCATGTTGAGCCGAACCTTCTTCCTTTGGTATACATGAGTGGCCAACTCCTTTATACTAAGGAAATACCCTATTTTTTATTTATTTGATCCTATGTGAGCAATTGCTAAATTAAATTTCTTAAGTTTCTTGAGTTGGCCGAACCATTGTCATTAAAGAACCTTAAGTGTTAATTTTAAATAATTGCCTATTATGTGTTTATAAAACTCCTAAGTGAATCCTAATTAATATCCACTAAGTGTTTGTTAAAATATTTCAAAAAATCTAAGGTCATGTCATCCAAGTTTATGATACGATTCCTCAAAGAATATATATTTCCTTTTGAATTTTATATAGATCAATTGGTTCCTTGCCATTTTATTATTCTCTTATAGTTTAGCCACCTTACATTAACATTGAAGATTAAAATACAAATTTTACCTTTGCTTTCAAGTTTAGCCGAACAATTATGGCAATCATTCTAAAGTTTTTTTTACTTTTCATTAATGCATTCTAACTTTCTTAATATCCATTTATTTGTGCATATGTCTAGTATTTTAAAATGTCTCTAGATTACTTTCAGTTTTATATTTATCTAAATTAATTAATCTTTTAATATTACTAAATTTCTCAAACTCATTTCAAGTTAAATGATGAGACTATTAAAGAGTACTTATATTTTTATTTAATAAATCCTCTTTATGATTTTAATTAATTCCTAATATAATGTATTAATGATTATACATTAAAGATTATACATTACTTAATTTTTTTATACTTTTAAAAAATAAATTCATTTAATATTTTCTTATGTTGTTTATTTACACACACACAATATATATGTATATATCATGAAGATATTTCCTTTTTATTGATCACTATCATGAGATTACCGAATTATTCACTTAACTTATAAAGCAGTGGTTTCATTTTGAATGACAAATATCGAAATTATGTTATTTACTAAATGTCTATTTGTTATATTGATTACAAAAGTTGATTCTTATACTAATAATATATTATGACAGAATTATCTGACCGATGGAGTAATGGGCAAGAATCATTGGCTTTATACACAATGACCCATTAAATATGGGATAATATCCACAACCTGTTAGGAGGAGTGCAAATACTTCTAACCATAAGATCTAATAAACCTTATGTATTTAGAGTATGCTATAAGAATAGATAGTCTTTGCTCCTTCATATCATGAATATAACGAGGACAGTACAACTGTGGCCTAATTTTATTTCTTGGATTCTCATATAATAATAAGTTAATTATTTTTGAACTTTTTGAATGTTTTAAAGCTATTACTTAATTTATTTATGTCACGTCCCAATTTTGAAACATGACAGTCCTAGGATGTAGGAATAACATAAGCCTACTGACATTTGTAGAATTCTTCTATAACCTGTGAACATCACCTGCTATGACATATCTATATCCATATAATCAGTCTATTTGTCATCATTTGTGATCATATATGATCTCAACATATCTCATATATATCAAATATTAGTAACTAATAATATTATATACCATACTAAATATAGTCATCCCAATAATTTATATATTCATAGAGCATTTAAAATATATAAAAGGAATATATACAAGTTCAATATTTACACTATTATAATAAAGTTGGATCCACTGATGAAGAAATCTTAGACTAGCTCTATTCCTGTCCTGAAAAGATAAAACCATTAAAAGGGCGAGTATTTTCATACTTAGTGAGTCAATATATATATTACCATACATTAAGCTGGGTAGAAAACAATAATTGAATATTATTAACAATTGACTCATAGATAGCATATTAAAGGACCAAATCAAGGGAAATGATTTATAGACATCAAATATAGATGTATAGGCACTGTGAGAAATAATAACCATGCATATATAACAGATACTAGGCCATGAAATATATATCATTATCAATATAACATGTAAATAGCATAAGGTGAACCAGACCCTATGGCCAGGACCATAACCCTTCATAGCTAGGGTATCACTGGAATTTCATTATGCACAGTACTGATGGTATTTACCCACTACCCCATCAATAAGGTAGCTCTGTCATACAAACATTAGAATATGCTAAAGATAGTGAATAAAATACCAAATAGGCAAGAAAATCAGTAAGGCTCAATTTCTGTAACTTTAGCTCATTTGAGCTATTTAGGCAAGTAAACAAATATATGATCATTGTCCTTAACAAAGGAAAATTATAGTATAGGTAAAATGCTACAAAAGTAATTTATGATATAAGTTCAAAATATGTCTAGAACACACATTTATACTGGTGACAAAGAAAGTCACCCATTTTAGCAAATTTAGTAACAATTGGTTTTTTAAGGAAATTAACAAAGGTCATTTCGTCGAGCACTTGGTATACGCCACTTTAGGACAAAATACATATAGTTTTCAGACATATTGATCAAAAGCCAAAGTTGACAATTCAAGCCCCAATGGCAACAAACATAAAGGCATTATCAAATAGGGTTTATATATACATCAATAAACAACACAACCGGAGCTTGAATTCAAGGAAAATTCAAAGGAAACTCAAATGAAACACTTTAGCCAAAAAGTTACAGGAATTTAAATGGATTAAAATTGACCAAAGAAAGGTTTAAACATGCTTAATAATATACATATACCTCATCAGAACCGAAGAATCGATCATTTACGCGATAAAATGCCTATTTGCCTATAATAGGCAAAAGCAGAGTTCTTTAGTTTCCTTCGATTTTAAAATCAATTTTACCACATATTTAAACCTAAATGGATGATAACTAACATATTTAAATATTAATTAGAATTATGAAATCCTATACAAAAAATCCATTTCAAACATAACCCTAGTTTTAGGTTTTCTATAATTTCGATCCAATTTTGAAATGTATCGATCTAATCATGTTTATAATCATTTATATAGCTTAAATGAATCAAAATAATGAAGAAAATATCATCCTCACCTGAATTCTTCAAGTGGCTGAAATTTAGGTTTGGAATTTTATCAATTTCTATCTTGAATTGCTTGGAATTTTCGATGGAAACTAGCTTAATTTATAGTTTAACCAAGTTTTCTATCGATTTTGCTTGAAGTTTGGATGAAATTGGTGGAGTTTTAGAGAAGGAAGAGACTTGGTATAACTATGGAGGAAGGAGGAGAATTTTGTAATTTTTGGAGAATTAGATGACTATTTATATTAATTAACTTTCAGCTAATTCGATTTTCCCCCCGACAATTCTCATATTCACATTTTGAACCCAAAACTTATATCTATTTATGTTTTTGTCCCATTTCAATTTTGAAACAATATTTCTTATATTTCTCCAACTTATGAGTCTAATGGTGATATTACAAATTTAAAATTCTGAACCCGTTCATTAATCAAAACGTCGACGTGCTTACCTATCTACCGGGTCGATTTTTAGTGATTTGTCAAATCGCGCAAGTATGATGTTCTAATGTTTAAACTAACTTTATTTATGCTTAAACAACATATATTCAAGGTTATATAAATGAAATTTGAGGGAGTTATACTCTACCCTCCTTCAATAAAATTTGTCCTTGAATTTTAAATTATACGTACCTCATCACTGGAATAAAAATGGATATCTTGTTCTCATATCCTGCTCACTCTTCTAGGTACATTCATCCATCGTCTGGTTCTTCCATAACATTTTAACCTTTGGGATCTCTTTATTATGCAATTGCCTGACTTGTTGATCTATTATCTTCACTGGTATTTCTTCGTAAGTCAAGTGTTCATCAACCTCAATAGCTTGTGGTTCCAGGATATGTGATGGATCATACACATATTTACGCAGTATGAAAACATGAAACACTGGATGAACGTAGCTCAGGTTAAGTGGGAGTACCAACCGATAAGACATATTGTCGACCTTCTCTAATATCTCGAATGGCCGGACA
The DNA here is from genome assembly GCA_948193065.1 of Aleurites moluccanus. Taxonomy (NCBI): domain Eukaryota; kingdom Viridiplantae; phylum Streptophyta; class Magnoliopsida; order Malpighiales; family Euphorbiaceae; genus Aleurites; species Aleurites moluccanus. The sequence continues at coordinate 14,034 of CANXYC010804598.1, forward strand.
TATCTATGTGATGGCTTCACTTTCTTGCCAAATCTCATTACATCTCTCATAAGTGAAATCTTTAAGAATACATGTTCACCTATAGCAAAATGAACATCTTTTCTCTTCGGGTCTACATAACTCTTCTGTCGGCTAAAAGCTATCTTCATCCTTTCTTAAATAATGGGGATCTTCTCCATGGTTTCTTTAATTAATTCAGGACCTTCTAATTATTTTTCCCATGGTTCTATCCAACACACAGGAGATCTACATTTCCTACCATACAATGCTTCATATGTCGCCATGCCAATAGTTGAATGATAGCTATTGTTGTAGGAAAATTCAATCAAAGGCAAATATTGATCCAAATTCCCCTTAAAGTCCAGTAAACACAAACAAAGCATATCTTCCAATGTTTGAATTGTACGTTCTGATTTCCCATCTGTTTGTGGATGAAAGGTCGTACTAAAGTGCAATTGAGTACCTAGTGCCTCTTGAAACTTCTTCCAGAACCATGCAGTTAATTGAGTCCCTCTATCTGAAATAATAGTTAATGGTATGCCATGAAGTCGTACTATCTTGTCAACATACAACTGGGCATACTGAGCAGCTATGTAGTTGGTTTTTACTTTTAAGAAGTGAGTTGTCTTAGTCAATCAATCAACTATTACCCAGATAGAGTTATATCCTTGTGAAGTTCTAGGTAAACCAACCATAAAGTCCATGGTTACCTGATCCCATTTCCACTTTTAGCAGTTCTATCTCTTGCAATAGCCCTGATGGCTTCTAATGTTCAAATTTAACCTATTGATAGGCTAAACAAGTGGAGACAAGTTGAGCTACATCCCTCTTCATATTAGGCCACCAATAATGCTCCTTTAGATCATGATACATCTTCGTTATTCTAGGATGAACACAGTATAATGCATAATGTATCTCCCTCATAATTTACTCTTTAAGCCCATCTACATTTGGCACATATGGTCATTTCCTAAATTTCAGTACCCCATTATCAACAATGAATTTTGAGGCTTTCCTAGTTTGAACATCTTCTTTTAACTTCAATAGCTGAGAATCCTTGTCTTGTGTCATTTTAATTTCATCAATCAAAGTCGGCTTTATATGGAACTGGGCTATTAGAGATTTGTTTCAATCTTGGGTCCCTAATTCAAACTGGACTCCCATATCAAGTAACACTTTCACTTCTATGATTATTGGTCTCCTTGCAACTATGATGTGAGCTAAACTCCCTATAGATTTCCTACTCAATGCATCTGCCATAACATTAGCTTTAACTGGGTGGTACAATATTTGGCAATCATAATCCTTCAACAGTTCAACCTATCTTCGTTGTTGAAGGTTTAGATCTTTTTATTGCAGAACATATTGTAAACTTTTTATGATCTGTGTACATATCACGTTTCTCCCCATATAAGTAATGCCTCTAAATCTTTAAGGCAAATACAACTGTAGCCATCTCTACATCGTGTGTAAGATAATTAAACTCATATTTCTTCAATTGACGAGAAGCATAAGCAATTACCCTCTATCACAGCCTAACTTTAGACTATGATGGTCCTAGGGTACGGGAAATGCCAAAGCAAACAGTACCTCGAAGAACCCATGCTTTTACTTTAACTTTACTTTTACAAACTAATCATGTTATTAGCAATCATTCCATAAACATATGATACATTTTAGGTAGTCATTTTTTTTTTCTAGAAATCATAAGATTTCTTACAGAAAAATTGACAGAGTTTCCTTTATAACTCTGACTTAATCTTTCCGTAAGAAATAAAGATTTACACTTCCAAATAAACATGCATACCCTTATAGCCTCAATTAATCAATACAACTCAATAAGCACTTCATAATTACATTCACATCTCATATCATATATATACATCATTTATATTCTCATATCAGATTTAATAGACATTTTGATTATATTAACAACATCTTTAAACTTCTAAACAAACCAAGTCCTATATACATTATACCAAGGAACTTCTATACACTGGAGTAACCTCAATACATACATTTGAAATCCAGGGCTGAAGATAATGTAGCCAATGGATATCTGCCTCACCGAGGTCCTGAAAACATTTAACAACTTTGGGGTGAGTATAAGATTACACTCGGTGAATCTAAATATATGAATATGCAATATTATTTATGAAAAGTCACATCTATCCATTAATGATCTGTAAATAATAAATACTGATAATTGAATGGTGAAATACATATCATGAACCATAATGCATATAATATAACAGGAATGAGTTATCTGTAACATATCATAATATAATACTGTACTATTACTTCACTTCTCTGCTTTCACATTTCCATCCAATCACACCATGGCATAGAGAATTTCACCCTCTCTAGCAAAGGTCATAGCATATATATATATATATCTGTGTACACAGCCAATGGATTTACTCACTACACCATCGAAGTAGTACCGTTATAATATTATATGCAAATGTCACATATAGTATGAATATATCAATATTAAGTCTCAAATATGACTTTAATGGTGTTAAATAATATCATAAAGATCAAAGGAGCAATGTGGCTTAATATGAAAATTTTGGTCTTCGAGGCCCAGTTGCGCCAGTGCAACTGACACCCTTAAATTACGGGTTCGTTTCTCATTTTTCAGGCACTTTCTTGTTTTCCTTAAAATCAATATTTCCATGGCAATTTCTTTATACAAATAATAAATATATACATATACTAAGCAATTAGTCTTGATTAGACATCAAAAAGCCTTTTAGAATAAATTTTATACAAAGTCAAAGTTTAGGTTAGTTTTAGACATTTCGGTAGCTCCGTTTTAGGACATGACCAAAAGTGGATCATTAATGGTTTTCAAGCAAGGATATCATTTCATATGCATAAATGCATGACTTATGAATTAATAATGCATGATACATATATATAGACTCACCTCAACAAAAACTCCAAGAAATACCCCCAACAGGCCTAGTTAGCTCGTGACTCGCCGTCAGCGGTCCTAGAACACGAAGTTCACAAAATATTAATTAAATCAATCCGGTAACACTTATACTCAATACATTTCACATCAAAACACATATCAAAGCACATCAACATACATAAAGCATATATGTTATACACCAAGACCCTATATTACACAATTGACACTTTCCATTCCTTTATGCATCAAATGCAATTCTATCACCATATTTCATTCACATTTCATATGTTTAATACGAAGTTAAGAACTCATAAACACTTAGTTCAATATTTCATATTAAACATACATCAAATTCCAAGTTTAACTTCCAAGTACATATATCAAACATCTTTTACATATCTAAACTTATACATTTCCATTACTTATACCATTAAACCA
>CANXYC010804754.1:0-18521 GCA_948193065.1 Aleurites moluccanus
CTCATCAAACTTTTCTAAGGGTAGCCTTAGAAGCTTTTCAGACCATCCTAAGGGTAGCTTTAGGATCTCATCAAACTTTTCTAAGGGTAGCTTTAAAAGCTTTTTAAACCATCCTAAGGGTAGCTTTAAGAGCTTTTCAGACCATCCTGAGGGTAGCTTTAGGATCTCATCAAACTTTTCTAAGGGTAGCCTTAGAAGTTTTTCAGACCATCCTACAGGTAGCTTTAGGATATTTTCTGATCTTTTTTGGAGCAACCTTAAGAGCACCTCTTCATACCCTTCCTAGGATAGCCTTAGGATATCTTTACTTTATCATGGTAGTCTGTGTCCACTATCATTATGATTACTTTTCTAGAAAAGCAACCATGCTGAGGGACAGCTGTGAACACTGATTTTTTATGACCCTCAAACTCGTACAAAGCCGATTGGCACTCACCGGAGCCAAACCCGCGCTCGGACGGACTTAGAACGGCTTTGGAACGAAGTGGGACCAGAGCTGCCACCCTTTAGGCATGGCATTGCCTCCAAAGGGGGGTGGCGGCATCTCCACAACCACCATGCCCAAGGGCGGCAGCATCCCTCTTTGCCACTGCTGCCGCCCTCCTCCAGCTTTTATGTCGCCAAGACCTCCAGGCGGCGCCGCCACCCCCCTTTAACGGCATTAGCTCCTCTTGCCGTCGGCAACTCTGTTCTAAAATTATTTTTTTCGAATCCCACATTGAAAAATGATGGGATTTGACCCTCCAAGCTTCTACTATAAATACTTGATCCCCCCAACCTAGTTCTAGGCCCGAAGTCTCTGAAGTTGATTATTTCCTTCTTAGATTTCATATCTTCTCCCTCCAGTACTTATTTTTCTTTTTTCTTTAGCTCTCCTTGAGTTTAAAGAATTGCTATTCAGGGTGTGTCGAGTCCATCTTCTTTAGTTCTCCTTGAGCTAAAGAAGGACACAATCCGAGGCGTGTGGAGTCTCAAAATCATTTTCCAAATAAAGTTACTATGTCGGTTTGCTTTCTTAAAAACTAAGAGGACATTTTGACCCATTTCCTCTGCTTGAACCGATACAAGGTGGAACTCCGATACAGGCGAGCAATCAGATCGCCACCTCTCTAAATTGTCAGATAAAAGATGATCTAACCGTCTTCTCGGGCTTCATCCGATCTAAGGTGAAACTCCGATCTGGAAGAGCACTCCGTCCGCCAACACCCCTAAGAGCTAAGGCGAAGGTATAAACTCTCAACTCATCTTCTTTACTTTGATAGAGCAACAAAATAAAGAATCAAAAACATGATAAATTGGGCATAAAATCAACCTTCCTTCGCAAGAAGGATGAACTGCGTGGGTTTTGATCCCATTCAACGGGATACACTGGTAAGCTGTATAAAAGCTTCAAATCCAAAAAAGACAAAAATCATTTCTTTTTCTTTGATTATTTGCTTTACTTTATTTGTTGAATGTATTATTTGGGGAATGTCTGATCAACCTAGAACCTATAAGGGCTAGAGTTGATATCCTATAATTTGGGATTTTAAGGTGTAATAATTTACTTTTATCGCTTTCTTTTGATTGCTTTACTTGATTGCTTACATTTCAATTGTTCATCCATTTATTTACTTGCTCATGCATCTTATATGTCATTTTTTAATTGGTCATAAAAATCATTTTAAATCGAGATTAAAATTAAAAATCAAGTTCAACAGAAAATCTAGTCCCCGAATCCTCTTTGGTTTCAAAGACTAGTTGTCACGACCTACTTTTGGGTCGCGACAGTCCTAGGACACGGGTAGACTTAAGGTCAACGGAAACCCATAGAACCCATTAAACAGTCCATTCATCAATCATTCAATCAATATTAATTCATTAGTCAATACTTAAACCCCATTTATTACTTATAAATTTTACAGAAATTTTGCCAGAGTTTTCTTTATAATTTTAATGTTATTCCAGATCCAAAATCGGGTCTTTCATAAATTACACAGCCTGCACTAAAAATTATTTTATACTTCCAATAATTTTTGCCAATCTTATACCCTCAACTTCACAGTTCAACAGTCATACATAGTACTTCTAAATCTTTTTTAAAACATGAAAATTTTATTTTATCATTTACCTCTGTCACTGTCTTTATCACTTTATTATCATTGACATTTTCAATCATTATGCATTACACATTATATTTTGAATGTCATTGTAAAATTAAATATTTCACTGTTCATACATCATTATAATACTCAGTCATCTAATTATATACAGTACCATGGAGCTCTAAGAATTATCACTAATGACCTTTAACAAATACAATTCTACCTCGATGTACTTGATGTCCCAAGTCGGAAAAGAAATTGACTTGGAATCAGCTTCCTCTAACACATCCCTGTAAAAATTATAAACCACTAATTTGGTGAGTATAAAATACTTAATGAGTATGCATACATCATTATATATGAGATATAAGTATATGATAATAAAAGATATCAACGGTAAGCAATAAGATATAAGTTTGGAATCAATGATCAAGTAAACAATACTCGTATCATATAGATAAAACAGATAAAGAGATGGACTATTTGTAAATATATAGTGTCCAGTAGTATCAGTATGGACTATATGCGAATATACAGTCTCCAGTAGTATCAATATCAGTAAGCATAAGGCTGATTAGACCCTATGGCTAGGACTATAGCCCTTCCCCAGCTAGGGCATCAGTAATACAATATGCACATCGCCAACAGTGTTTTTCCACTACTCTGTTGGAGTGGTAGCTCTGTCAAATTTACATATAAAATGGGTCAAGGGAAATTAATATGGTATAATGACTTTCGATCGATACGCATTAGTTTACTTGTCAATCAGTACACAAAAGGCATTTCAATATCAATAGCAATCAATAAATACGGATAAACTTCAATCTTTAGGAAGATCAATGAATGATTATCAATAACAAAGTGGTATTTAATCAAGAAGGAAACATGTCCATTGGGTCAACAAATCAAAATATGGATATGCATAATGATGTATACATTACTCACCTTAGCTTATAACTTGAACATTTCCCTTTTCCTTTATCCTTGATTCTTTGCCTTATCTCTTATGGTACCCATCATATCTTTTATTCATTCTTGACTCTACATATCCAATTAATTTCCATTTAGATACTATTTAACATAAAATTGCATTACTTATACTTACACTTATATTAAAGAAAATTGCTCAAATTTTCAAGTTATTAGGATTTTTCTGTGCAAAATTTTTTACTGGCAGCATTTGTTCCATTATTCATATCTCTCTCTAAAATTATTCAATTGCTTCAATTCTTATTCCTGATTAAACTTAACATATAAGATTCTAACATATCCAAATTTCATTTTAAAATCATTACTACATAATTTATGGTGTTAGTTTAAATTTAGGCATATAACCAGCCCTGCTACCCTGCATTCTGTCCGCAATCCTATTCCGGCAGATTCTATTCTTTTACTAATAACTCAATCAATACTTAACTAATTTATGTAATTCCTTTTCCTATTAAAAATATATACATAAATTATAACATATTCAAATTTTAGAATTTTTGGATCACTGTATAATTATTAGTGAATTTCCAAATTTAAATTATTGCCCTGAAATCTCTATCCAGATATACTATGTTTTTATGCCTATAATTAATTCCGTGCTCACCCAATTATAAAACCATTTTACAGTCATTTATATAACACATAAATGAATATTTTTAATTTTTAACACTTTCTCTAATTCAAAATTTAAGATCCTCAAATTAATAGAATTCTGTAATCTATATTTTGTTAAACAATCATTCCGGATAGTCTACTTTTATGACCTAATATCTCATAAGACACAATTCCAATTGCAAAAATATTTTACATGCTTATATATAAGACATAAATGAATATTTTTTATATTGGACAAATCTTCTAATTCTCTCTATCATTATGTACAATAAAAATTCAGTAGCATTTTTATATAACCCTAATTCCAGGCCAGTCACAGTTTTTACCCAATAACTCTTTCCTCGCTTCGAATTTTCCAAATTCCTTTTAAAAATATCTAATTAACATATTTATCTACAACTTTTATATTTTAACCATCCTCAAATTCAGTCTTTAAAATTTCAAAATAATAGTCACAATTTACTGTCATCAAACAGATTCCAGAAACTATATAAATCCTAACTCATTCTTTACATTTTTAACTTAATTACCTCAATTAGTTGTCAAATCATGCTATAGAACTCTTAAATACAATTAAAAATGATAAGTTTAAAATCATTACCTTAGATTAAATTCTCAAATTTCATCTTATTTCTTCCTCCATAAAGCATGAATACCAATTTCCTTTCTTCCCTCATCTTCCTTTTTCAATTTCCTAGCTATTTTTGGTTGATTTCTATAGAAAAATTGGAAGATATATTTCTTTGGCTTTTCTCCCCTCCATGTTTCGATTCTCCTCTCCAAAAATGGCAATCAACATATAGTTCTCATCTTTTCAAAAGCCAACAAAAATTGAAAATAAAAAAATAATAGAAAATTATAAAATTTAGCTTATTTGGCATCTATTTAATTAATTAATAAATCAATTAATCATTTTTCCTATCAAATATCCCTTTCTCCTCATCCATAGCCGGCCACTTCATCAATTTTCTAGAATGGATGGGTCTCACAACTTTGTTTAATTATATTTTTGGCCCAAAATTTTTCTTATTTGTATTTTTGACCCCAAAACTTTCTATCATTTATTTTGTCTATTCTATTTAGATTCAACCTCAAGTGTGGGGAGTGAAATACCTTATTTTAAATTGTTCTATCATTGAAAAATAGTTATAGGTCATTTCTGGATCTCAGACAATGGATTTTCAAAATTACTCCCAAAGTTGTCTTTATTTATAATTTTGCCATTACTCTTGTTTTCAGCGTTCCAAAATATTTTTCAACTCTTTCTTTTCACCATAATTTCACATAAAATTAACTTATTTAATGTCTCTAGGTTTGGGTCAAAAATTCTTAAATTAGCCAGACTGCTATTTTTCCGACAGTGTTTTCGACACCGACGATTTTCGAAAAAATTTTGCATTTGCTTTCTAACCGTGTCTCTAAAATTATTTCCCATCATTTAAATACTTTTAAACCATAAACTGAGAATCAATTCATACTTACAAGATGGAGCTTCATAGGGTATTACACTAGTGCACTTTTTTTCTTTTGGAATAAAATTGGAGTCAAAATAGGTTTTTATCTTAAATTTTTCTAACAAAAATAACTTAAGGTGGCGACTTCAAAATTCAAAATCATTTTTAAATAAAAAACACTAAATCGTCTCCTTCGTGAGAAATTGTCCTAAAATGAGCATTTTCGATTTTATTTAAAGTGGACCCGGACACTATGTTTGGGTGAGGTCTCACACTAATATGTTGAATGATAATATTAGGTTGCTAAATTTAATGAGAATATGAGAATGTGATATTAATTGAATTGAATATGATAAATAATAGGGTTTTATGAGTGTCAGTAATTTTAAATAGTTTTTATATTTTAAGATTATTATATTTCTAAAATAGAAACATGACAGTTAAGTAATTCTATAAAAAAAAAAAGTTAAATTTATATAAAGTCATCTCATTAATTTTTTTTTTGCGTTATTATATTTATCTAGTTCTTAAAATTATCTAAATCTATTATATACTTTTTAATTATTTTTCAATTAATCCATATTAATATTGAAAATTAACAAAAAATGATATTATATTTAAAAAATAATTTATATATATTAAAATATTTTAAGAAAACACAAATTAAAAAATTAATTAAAATTTACCCAAAGCGCAAGTAGCAACTGATCAACGGTTATATTAACTGAAGAAAGTATATGAACTTTAATTTAGCCCAGCCCGTTGACTATCTATGAGGTCCAGTTTCAGATTTAATGGGCAACTACCAAAGCCTAAATGCAAATGTTAGCCCAAAACATATTGGACCTAAACAAAGAACTACCCCATCTCATCCAATATTAGTGTTAAAATGGCCAATCTCTAGGAAGATTATTCAATATATCTATGCATATGATTATATGAATATATTCTCTCATTTTTTATTATCTGACGTTTAAGGTAAATTAGGTAAATTAAATAAGTAATTAATTAGATTTTAATTTTAGAAATAAAAGACTAAATTTATTCTTAATTAATAATAGTACCATTAGTAATAGATGAATGATTTAATTAAAGTGTTTAGTGTAATTAAAATAAGGATAAATTAAAAAAAAAAAAAATTAATATAACCTTGAATTTTTAAAACGTCAAATAAAAATTTTTAGAATACTGGTTAAGAGCGTTATTTTAACGATAACTATTGAATCTATTACAAGATTTTTTGATATAATAAAATTTGATAACTATTTAATCTATTTTTTGTTAGTGACAAATAAAAGTTCACCATATAATCCAAACCACATAAAAGCTCTATGTTTAAGAAAATGATATAATTGAATTTTCTCTATATAAATTGAAAAAAAAATTAAATAGTTGTTGATATTTGTTTGGAAACTAATTCTTGATAAAATATATGTAATATTTGCAACGTTTTTTTTAAACAATAAATGTAAGAAATTTTATCCCTACACTTAACTTTCATATATACAGGATGAAATAAGAGAATTTTATTAAGAAGCTAAAATTAATATAATAATAAATTAATTAAGATAGCTAATTAAAAAAAATTAAAAATTTATACATATATATATATATTAAAGATTTTAGAGGGATCATAATTTTTCCTAATCCCTTAATTACGCCAATGCATATACATATATTTTTGAAAAAAAAAATTATGTATACACAATAATATTAAGGGTAATAATTTTTGCCTATACTTAAAATTTTTACCAGGGTATACACATGTTTTCAAAAATTTGCGTATATCCATTAATATTTTTTTTTTAAATATCATAAATAGAGGGATCGATCATGAATTTAATTGTTACGATCCGTTTTTGGATCGTGACAGTCCTAGGATGCGAGAGATGCTAATGGCGATCGGCATCCGTAAAAGTCAATATCACATGCATAATCTATAACCATTAATTAATTATCCATTTTACTTGGTTATCATTCATTATGTTATTTTGTAATTATTTTCGTAATTTAGTGTTGTTGGCTGTAGTAGTTATCATCACATTTCATATTATCATTATAGATCATAAAACATCATCACATACATATAAATGTTCATATCCTAATTATTCCATACATATCTCATGGTGCAGCTAGATTATGAATATCAAAATACAGAATTCAGAATATATACATCAAATGACAATAAATATAAATCCTCGGATGACAGACGATGGGATTCTACAGTCTACTCCTCTCCTGAAATAGGTAAACAATCAAAGGGTGAGTATATAAGATATTCAGTGGATCTTTATGCATCACCAATAAAATAATAGGTAACAAATGGAATAATGGTGCCAATAGGTCAATATAAACAATTTACAGAATCAATAACAGGTGATAAAATAGTCAATAAACATATCATAGGCTCGGTATCATATGGAAAGACAGATAAATGGATGGACTGTACAAAATCATATAATCTCCAGTAAAATCAGTATGGACTATATGTGAACATACAGTCTGCAATAATATCCATATCAGTATGCATAAGACTGATCAAGTCTTATGGCCAGGACCATAACCCCTCCTAGCTAGGGCACCAATAATACAATGTGCACATCGCCGACAGTTTTTTCCCATTACTCTGTTCGAGCGGTAACTCTGTCAAGTCATATTAAGATCAATATAAGGAAACAACATATCAATGGACACCATTATGCAACAATGGTATCCTCTATATCAGTAAGCTCAATATCAATCAATCAGTTATCAATAGAATCAACGGCATTGCAATACATGATATATAATCAACGACAAGTGGTTTGGTAATCAATAAAGATATGGAACAAAAGTTGATTCGGCAAAAGAAAACGGTAGGCCAATTGGCATGCCAATGTCGCTGGCGACAATGGCATTCAAATGGTAGGCCTATGAAATACAAAGCAATAGGCCAAAAGCAAAAACAATTAGACATTTTATTAAACACTTGGTGGGCACAAAATGGCAAGCCAATAGATTAGGGTTTGGTGCAAGTTTGGCATGCCCATTTCAATCAACAACAACCCACATTGTCAACAATACAATAGGTATCAAATATACAAGATTAAACAGCATGAAATGGATCAAATTAGTTGAGGAATTCAAAGGAAAAATCAAACAAAACTAAAGGGTTGAATAGTGCTAAGTGGTTCGGCCATAAAGGTAATTTTGCACAAAATTTCCAATCATCAATCCAATGTATTAGGCATGTTAATTGATGCATATAAGACTCACCTAAACCTTCCAAATGTTTTGGAAAATTGATTTCCACCACAATTCTTCAAATGAGGCAATTAGGGCAACTTTGGCAATCTTTGTGTTCTACATCAAATTAACCATCAATTAGTTACCTAATAGCCTCCAATTAACATAATCTAGCATCAATTAACATAAACTAACTCTAATTAACATAGCTAAGGTATACAACTTCAAACAAGCTAGGCAAATTAGGGTTTTCTATCAAAATGCATCAATTAATGCAATCTAACCTAAAACCCATTCAATTCAACCTTAAAATCATCTAATTAAACCATAAAATTGAACAAAACACTTCCTTACCTCAATGTGATATTCTTGCCGAAATGTCCCTTTCAATTTTCCTTGATTTTCTTTATAATTTCAAGCAATTTAATGGTGGGGAATGGCACAACTAGGTTTGTTTTCAAGTTTTCTTTAGTTTTCTCTAAGAAAAATGGTTGGAAAATAGTGGAGAAATGGAAGATGGTGGTTCAGCCATAGCAAGAAGGAAGAAGAAGATGATGGAGAAAAATTCTAAGGCAAGCTTTTATACTAAAATCATATGGCAAATTATATTTTAGTTCTTAAGTTTTCAAGTAATTAGGTTTTGACCCCAACTTCTTCTGTAATTTATTCTTTCAATTCTGTCAGGATTTAGATTCCAATGTGGAGAATCAATAGGCTTATTTTAATTTATCCTTATTTATAAAAATAGTTTCAGAGTCATTCTGAAACTCAAACAGACTCATTTTCACTATTTACCTTAAAGTTCTATTTATTTACAATTTTGCCATTGGTTACTTTTTCAGTATTCCTAAATGTTTTTCACTTCTTTATTTTTACCAAAATTACACATGCATTAAGGTGATCTTTTATCCCCTGATCAAATTCAGAAATTCTTCTGTTGACCGGACTGCTAATTTCTCGACAGTGTTCCCGACATCGCCGCTTTCCAGAAAAGTAATTAGTTCGGTTTCTAATTGTGTCTCAAAAATTATTTTTCATAATTTCAATGTCTTTAAACTACATACTAAGGATTAATTCATGCATATATGTTAAGACTTCCTAGGGTATTACATTCTACCCCCCTTCAAATAAATTCGTCATTGAATTTAAATCAAATACATACCTCACTGCTGGAACATGAATGGATATCTGCCTCTTATCTCCTGCTCGCTCTCCTATATACACTCTTCCATCGACTAATTTCTCCAAAGCACCTTAATCATAGGGATCTCCTTATTCCGCAGCTGTCTGACTTGTCGATTAACAATCTCCACTGGATACTCCTCAAACGACAAGTCATTGAGTCCCACATCCTGTATCTCCAATATATGTGATGGATCAGATACATATTTTGGTAGCATCGAGATGTTGAAAATTGGATGTATGTGGCTCATGTTGGGTGGAAGAGCCAATCTATAGGCGACATTACCTATCTTCTCAAGAATCTCAAATGGGCCTATAAATCTTGGTGATAACTTTTCCCTCTTACCAACTCTCATAATGCCCCTCATCGGTGAGATCTTAAGGAAGACATAATCACCAACTACAAAATGTACAACCTTCCTCTTTGGATCAGTATAACTCTTCTGCCTACTGAATGCAGTCTTCATCCGATCTCTGATCATAGGTACCTTTTCAATAGTTTCCCTGATCAACTCTGGTCCCTCAAGCTACTTCTCCCCTGGCTCCACCCAACACACTGAAGATCTACATTTTCTACCATATAGTGCTTCAAATGGAGCCATACCAATAGAATAGTGGAAACTGTTGTTATAAGAGAACTCAATCAATGGCAGATAATAATCCCAGTTACCTTTGAAATTCAGAACACACAATCCAAGCATATCCTCCAAAGTTTGAATTGTCCTCTCCGACTGTCCATCAGTCTACGGATGGAAAGCAGTACTGAACCGTAACTGGGTACCTATAGCCTCTTGAAATTTCTGCCAAAATCGTGAAGTGAACTATGTACCTCTATCTGAAATGATCATCAAAGGAACTCTATGAAGTCGTACAATCTTATCCACATACAACTATGCATACTAAGCTGTCGTATAACTGGTCTTAACCTCCAGAAAATGAGTAAATTTTGTCAATCAGTCTACAATCACCCATATGGAGTCATAACCCCTCGTAGTCCTTGGTAGACCAACTACAAAATCTATGGTAACCTGCTCTTATTTCCACTATGGCAACTCAATCTCCTGAAGCAACCCTGATGGCTTCTGATGCTCAAACTTAACCTACTGACAGACTAAGCATTTGGAAACCAGGCCACCAATATACATCTCTCAGATCATGGTACATCTTGGTAATCCCTGGATGTACACTGTATGCTGAGTAATGAGCCTCTCTCATAATCCGATCCCGTAGCCCATCTATATCCGGTACACATATACGCTTCCCACACCTCAGTACACCATCCTCCACTGTAAACTCTGTCATCTTACCACTCTGCACATCTCCCTTAAGCTTCAGTAGATAAGGATCCCTATTCTGAGCCACTTTAATATCATCAAGTAACAGTGACTTCACCCGAAATTGGGCTATCAGAGCCTGATTACGATCATGGAAACCCAAATCCAACTCTATTCCTATATCTGCCAAATCCCTCATCTTTCGGATCAAGGGTCTCTTACCAACCATGATATGAGCTAGACTGCCTATGGACTTCCTGCTTAGTGCATCAGCCACTACATTGGCCTTACCCGGGTGATAAAGGATTTCACAATCATAATCCTTAAGTAGCTCCACCCATCTGTGCTGCGAAAGATTCAGATCTTTCTGCTGAAATATATACTGTAAACTCTTATGATCAGTATATATCTCACATTTTGATCCATACAAATAATGCCTCCAAATCTTCAATGCAAATACCACAGCTGCCATCTCCAGATCATGTGTCAGATAATTTGCTTCATGCTTTTTTAACTGATGAGAAGCATAAGAAATCACTCTCCTATTTTGCATCAGTACATACCCCATTCTGATTCGAGAAGCATCACAATATACAGTAAATTTCTCCCCCTCTGATGGCAAGGCTAATACTAGAGCACTGGTGAGGCAAGACTTCAAAGTCTGAAAACTGCGCTCACACTCATCAGTCCATAGATAACGCTTTTGTTTCCATATCAGCCTAGTCAACGAAGTTGTAATCCTAGAGAAATCCTTCACAAACCTCCTGTAATACCCTACCATACCCAAAAAACTGCAAACCTCAGAAACATTGGTAGGCTGAGGCCAATTCGCAATTGCTTTAATCTTTTGAGGATCCACCTTAATACCATCCTTACATATCACATGCCCAAGGAAACACACGTCGGTTAGCCAGAACTGGCATTTGGATAGCTTAGCATAAATTTGATACTCTTGAAGTGTCTGCAATATAATCCTTAAATGATCCATATGCTCCTCACTCCTAGAATAGATAAGAATGTTATCAATGAATACAATGACAAACTTATCCAAAAATGACCTAAATACCCTGTTCATCAAATCCATAAATGCAGCCAGTGCATTGGTCAACCCGAATGGCAACACCAAGAACTTATAATGCCCATATCGAGTCCTGAAAGCAGTCTTAGGTACATCACCCTTCTTAATCTTCAACTGGTGATACCCAGACCTCAGATCAATCTTCGAAAAATGGCTAGCACCCTGCAGCTGATCAAACAAGTCATCTATCCGAGGCAATGGATACTTATTCTTCACTGTCACCTTGTTCAGCTGCCTATAATCTATACACATCCTCAAAGAGCCATCCTCCTTCTTCATAAGCAATACTGGTGCACCCTAATGAGAACTACTCAGTCTAATGGACCCTCTATCTAATAACTCCTGTAATTGCACCTTCAGTTCCTTCAATTCAGCTGGTGTCATTCTGTATGGAGGAATGGATATGGGATCAGTGCCTGCAGGTACCTCAATCTCAAACTCAATCTCCCTATCCAAGGGCAATCCTAGCAACTCCTTAGGAAACACATCAGGAAACTCCCGAACTACCGGTATCTGATCAAGATTTACAGAAGACTTCTGCACATCTATCACATGAGCTAAATAGGCTGAGCAGCCGTTCCCAATCATCCTTCTAGCCTGGATAGCAGAAATCAGATTAACTCTAAACTCCCGTATATCACCCTGAAACTCAAACTCTGGCTGCCCCTCAGTCTGAAACCTAACCTTCTTTTGATAACAATCAATAACTACCCGATGCCTTGTAAGCCAATTCATACCCAAAATCACATCTAACTCTAACACTAATAGTTCAATCAAATCAGCATGCAATATGTTATTATCAATCTTAATCACACAATTAGGATAAAAATAATCCACATCAACACTCTCACCCATCAGTGTAGCAATCACTAAAGGCACATCTAACAATTTCCTTTCCTTATTCAATTTAGGTGCAAAATATGGTGACACAAATGAATGAGTAGCACTAGAATCAAATAAGGCATATGCAATCTTATCCTAAATCAGAATAGTACCTGTGACCACGTTATCTGATCTCTGAGCCTCCTGAGTGTTGACTGCAAATACTCTGCCCTGACCCCTAACCACTAGGGCCTGACAACTGCTGGGAGCCTATCCTCCTCTTCCTCTACCTCTGCCTGAAGCCTTTCTACCCATATTCTGACTCATTTGTACCATCGACTGAGAAACCGTAGCAGATGGTTGTTGCTTACCCCTCAATGGACATCTGTTAGCATAGTGGCCCTGCTGGCCATATCTCAAACAAGCACCAGTTTGTCTCCAACACTCCCCTTTATGTCTCCGTTTACAAAACCCATAACTAGAAATACTGGGTGTCTATGCAACTGGTCTCGAAGAACCCTGATAATAGGCAGGTGCTAATTGAACCACTGGCAGTCCCCTACTTTGCACGCTCCTCCTCTGACTACTAGCTGATGATCTCTGATCAAATCGAGGCACTGGCTCTGCCTGCCTAGAATGGAAGCTGCTCTCCCCCCTCTTAACCTGAGATCCTGGACCTCCTTTCCTCTTTTGTTCCCTTTTTACCCTTTATGTTTTATACTTCTCTTCCATCTGTGTAGCCTTATCAATAACTGTCGTCAGAGAAGTAAATTATGTTGCCAACAAAGCATTGTGAAGTGCAACATCTAAACCCCTCCTAAACCTGCTGATCATATCAGCCTTAGTAAGTACAATGTGAGTAACATACCTACTCAGCCTGATGAACTCCTCGACATATTCCTCTACAGACTTGTTACCCTACTCCAACTGCTCAAACTGAATCAGGTTACGGGTCTTCACCTCCTCAGTAATAAACTCATTAATAAGCCCCTGTCGAAACTCAATCCATGTAGGTGGATGCTCACCATATAACCTGGGCTCCATCCTCCTCGAAAACCAAGTCTAAGCCTTCCCCTTCAATAACAGTCCAACTAACTCAACAGCTCTCAACTCAGAACAAGGTAGTCTCCTAACTACGTTCTCAACCTCCTCCAGAAAATCCACCGGATCACTACCTCTGTCGCCTCTGAACTCAGGCAGGTTTAGCTTCAGAAAGCTAAACATAGATACACCACCCTCCACTATAACTCTACGGCCTCCCTTTACAGCAGGCTCCCCAGGAACCCCTACTGGCTGCACAAAAGCCGGTACTATTGGTACTGCCTTTGGTGCTACAGGTGGAGGCACTGCTGCTGGAACTAGTGGTGGCGGTACATTATAATGTTTTCGCCTCAAATCAGCTATATCCCTGCGTAAATCCATCAATCCCCTCATCATCTCAACTCTCTAGGGGTCATCGCCCCTCTCTGTATCCTCTGTAGTCTGTTGAGATCAGGACGGACCCTCTAAAACTGAAATCTCCCTAACCAAGGACTCATTGGAGGCTACCTCTGCCTCCCTGGTATCTTTGTCCCTATCGTCGGACATCTCTGTAATCTGTCAAGAAAAATAAAAACATACTCAAAATATAACAGAAATGCAGAATACTAATATATAATAGACGATAATAGCAAAAGATGACAAAAGAAATCCTATGCTCCAGGGTTTACTTAGTTCTACCCCATTTTGTACTTAGTCACTATTCCTCTGTAATTTAGGTACTATTTATCTGTAACCTAAAATTTCACTATCTGTAACCTAGAGCTCTGATACCACCTCTGTCATAACCCATTTTTAGATCGCGATGGTCCTTAGATGCGGGAGATGCCAATGGCGACCGGTACCCGTAGAACCCAGTATCACACACATAATCTATAACCATCAATTAATTATCCATTTTACTTTGTTACCATTCATTCTGTTATTCTGTAATTATTTCTATAATTTAGTGCTGTTGGCTGTAGTAGTTATCATCACATCTCATATTATTATTATATATCATAAAACATCATCACATATATATAAATGTTCATATTCTAACTATCCCATACATACCCTATGGAGCAGCTAGATTATGAACATCAAAATACAGAATTCAGAATATATATATCAAATGACAGCAATAAGAAATCCTCGGATGACAGGCAATGGGATTCTGCAGTCTACTCCTCTCCTGAAATATGTAAACAATCAAAGGGTGAGTATATAAGATACTCAGTGAATCTATATGCATCACCAATAAAATAATAGGTAACAAATAGAACAATGGTGCCAATAGGTCAATATAAACAATTTACAGAATCAATAACAGGTGACAGAATAGTCAATAAACATATCATAGGTTCGGTATCATATGAAAAGACAGATAAAGGGATGGATTGTATGAAATCATACAATCTCCAGTAGAATCAGTATGGACTATATTCCAATATACAGTCTCTAATAATATCCATATCATTAAGCATAAGATTGATCAGATCTTATGGTCAGGACCATAACCCCTTCTAGCTAGTGCACCAATAATACAATGTGCACATCGCCGACATTATTTTCCCACTACCTTGTCTGAGCAATAGCTCTGTCAAGCCACATTAAGATGAATATAAGGAAACAATATATCAATGGACACCATTATGCAACAATGGTATCCTCCATATCAATAAACTCAATATCAATCAATCAATTATCAATAGAATCAATGACATTGCAATAGATGATATATAATCAATGACAAGTGGTTTGGTAATCAACAAAGACATAGAATAAAAGTTGGCTCGGCAAAGGAAAACGGTAGGCTAATTTGCATGCCAATGTCGCTGGCAATAATGGCATTCCAATGGTAGGCCTATGGAATACAAAGCAATAGGTCAAAAGTAAAAACAACTAGGCATTTTATCAAACACTTGGTGGGCACAAAATGGCAAGCCAATAGGTTAAAGTTTGGCGCAAGTTTGGCATGCCCATTTCAATCAACAACAACCCACATTGTGAACAACTCAATAGGTATCAAATATACAAGATTAAACAATATGAAATGGATCAAATTAGCTGAGGAATTCAAAGGAAAAATAAAACAAAACCAAAGGGATGAATAGTGCTAAGTGGTTCGGCCACAAAGGTGATTTTGCACAAGATTTCCAATCATCAATCCAATGTATTAGGCATGTTAATTGATACATATAAAACTCACTTAAACCTTCCAAATGTTTTGGAAAATTGATTTCCACCACAATTCTTCAAATGAGGTAATTAGGGCAACTTTGGCAATCTTTGTGTTTTACACCAAATTAACCATCAATTAGTTACCTAATAGTCTCCAATTAACATAATCTAGCATCAATTAACATAAACTAACTCTAATTAACATAGCTAAGGCATACAACTTCAAACAAGCTAGGCAAATTAGGATTTTCTACTAAAATGCATCAATTGATGCAATATAATCTAAAACCCATTCAATTCAATCTTAAAATCATCTAACTAAACCATAAAATTCAACAAAACACTTCCTTATCTCAAGGTTATGTTCTTGCCGAAATCTCCCTTTCAATTTTCCTTAATTTTCTTTATGATTCCAAGTAATTTAATGGTAGAACTGGGTTTGTTTTCAAGTTTTCTTTAGTTTTCTCTAAGAAAAATGGTGGAGAAATGGAAGATGGTGGTTCGGCCATAGCAAGAAGGAAGAAGAAGATGATGGAGAAAAATTCTAAGGCATGCTTTTATACTAAAATCACATAACAAATTATATTTTAGTCCTTAAGTTTTCAAGTAATTAGGTTTTGACCCCAACTTCTTCTGTAATTTATTCTGTCAATTCTGTTAGGATTTAGATTCTAATGTGGGGAATCAATAGGCTTATTTTAATTTATTCTTATTTATAAAAATAGTTTTAGAATGACTCTGAAACTCAGACAGACTCATTTTTACTATTCAACTTAAAGTTTCATTTATTTATAATTTTGCCATTGGTTACTTTTTCAGTGTTACTAAATGTTTTTCACTTGTTTATTTTTATCAAAATTACACATGCATTAAGGTGATCTTTTACTCCCTGATCAAATTCAGAAATTTTTCTGTTAACTGGACTGCTAATTCCTTAGTAGTATTTTCGATACCGCCGCTTTCCAGAAAAGTAATTAGTTCGCTTTCTAACTGTGTCTCAAAAATTATTTTCTATTATTTCAATACTTTTAAACCACATACTGAGCATGAGCATTAATTCATACATATATATTAGGATTTTCTAAGGCGTTACATTAATGCTTAGAAAAATATGTATTTATCACTAAGTGTCCCCATTAATATTAAGTACAATAATTTTTGCCCACTTAACAGTCACACTTGCCTACACGTAATTATTTTTTAAAGTAGGCAATTAACTTGCCTACTCAAAAAAAATGTTCCTTGAGTAACTTAAAATTAAACATTATCTTTTCTTAATAAATCTAGTTTTGACTAATTTGTAACTTGATACTTTCTTAATCATTCACATTTTGACTAATAACTTCAAGTCCTACCAATCTATCATTTCATTTTCAAAAAATTTTATAATGAAAATCATGTATTGACTTAAAATTAGCTATGCATGTGACAGAGAAATATACTAACTCTTTAACCACCGTATTAATTGCTCAAATTTCTGATACTTCTAAATATTAATTGTCATATTTACAAGTAACTAATATTTGTTTTGTTCCTTGTAGAATTAGTCTTTAGGTGTTGTTGTCCAAGTGATTAATGAACACTAAAGTCAAAGATTAAGTTTCTTATTTTACTTTTGCAATTTATTCTTAAAATAACAACTAAAATTTGAAGTTTTCATTGATGCAATCAAAAGGCGGATTCAATACGTGATCCCATTAAATTTTATAAAATAATTACTCCCTTATTCTCTCTAATATTTTTAAAGTTTTTAAATTTATATGTATTTTAGGTTGTACTTTCTTCTCACTAAAATATACATTGTGATGTATTCAAATTATTAATGTATTTATCCATCAAAAAATTATATTAATTTATTTCTCACTTTTAATTAATTTTTAATTTTTCACTTTAAAGTTTCAAATGCTTAAACTTTTTTAAAAATTAAGTATAATTAAAGTTTTATTTTACTTGTATTTAAGATTAGCGGTTAGCGATTTATAGTCAGGATTTATAAATAATTATAAAGTGAATAGTAATTAAATGTTAAAATTGTAAAATAATGTATAAAAATATTATTTTATATCTTATGATAAATATTATTATATAAAATTAAAATTTTATTGTTATACATAAAGTATATTAATAAAAATAATTATAATTTAATTTATATTTAATTATGTGAATTCACACACATAAATAAAATATTTAAAAATTAAATCAAAGATGTATATATTTTTTAATTAATATTAATTATTTTCAAAATTATTTTAAAATTTAATGATATTTTTAACAAAAACTAGTTTTTAAATTCAAATTTATAACTTTTAACTTTTTGATAAAAAATAATTATTAGATATAAATTTTAAAAGTTCTAATGAAAGACTTTTAATTTTTTTTTATCAAACATCTTATATCAATGGTTGGATGTTGAACCTCTAGAAAACATTTATAATTTTGTATATATGTTTGTAGGTACAAATTTAGCCGTTTAATTGGAATGTAGTTTTAAAAATCTTCATTATTAAAATTTTTTTTTATGGAATTTATGATTTTCTTATTTATAAGTGATTAATTCATTTTGAAGCTTAATTATTAAATATATATATATATATAT